>OMLF01055372.1:0-24523 GCA_900302615.1 Holocentrus rufus
GTGTTTGTGGTCTTGAATGGACAGCAGCTTTCATGCCGGTTGATTGACAGCCGCCCACAGCTTCTCTTTGTGACCGCCGTCACCTCGGCGCCTTCGGAAATTTCACTGCCATGTTTGTGATGATAAATTGTGTATTGCAGACCGCCTGGGGCCAGATGCATAAACGATGTGCGTGCACATACACATGCATATGCTGTTTTCCACACAAACTGGTATCTATAAAAGGAATGTGTGGTGAGACGCACACAGTTTTTTTTCTACCGCCTCAAATTAAATCAATTATTTTTTGTAAACTGTAACATAAATCATCCTTAACGATCAAACGTTTTGATCTTTTGTTTAAATTGCAGCATTCAACAGGTTTATGTTGCACTACTTTAGAGCCCAAAAAATCCCATATTTAAATCGGCCACAAGGGGGAGCACAGCATGCAGTGTGATAAGCCTAATTGATCAAAATTTTAATAAGAAAAAAATCCTAAATGTGCATCCCTCCTTCCCCACTGTCTTTTTCATACAGTTTAACTTGGAGATTCCGGTGTTACGGCATCCAAACCAAACTGCTGAACGTCACCCATCATCGTTTAAATCTCACACTCCACCTCTTTGCTGTTCGTTTCACTGTGGTTTGTAAAGACTGAATGAACAGCAGCAGCTGTTTCAAAGCAGCTTTATTTGGAGTGTGTCAACCTCCAATTATGACTAATTGCAGCTGTAGGCATTAGGCTGATGAACATACACACAGCTTCACCATACGTATAGACGTATAAAGCAGAACAGTGTGTGTGTGTGTGTGTGTGGCTTTATAAACCTGACACGTGTGCATGTGTGTGTTTTTGTGCAGGTTTGAGTTTGTGTGTATTTTCTTTCCCAGTAGACATGATGACTGTGAGATGGAGGTGTTACGGACGCACGTTTTCCATCTGTTGCTTTGAATGATGCAGTCAGATAAAAGAATGTAATGAATGTAAATGTATAGAGAGAAACAGGAAAAGGAAAAGAAGCTCGGAGGGGAAGTGAAGATCAGGATGCTTCCAGTCTGTTCAGTTCAGCTGCTTTCAACACTTACATTACATTTTCTTCTCGTGTGTCTACGTCTTCACCTCCATCTCTCCATCTCTCTCTCCACCTCAGTCCTTCCATCTCTCTGCTGTGTTGCAGCAGCAGTGTGTGTGTGTGTGTGTGTGTTGAATAAAGTATAGCAGGTTTCTTTGAGACAGATCACATGACCTTTGAAAGGAGCAGAGACAGGAGGTGCTGAGGGAGCTCCACAATTTAAACGCCCACACACACACACACACACACACACACACCTGCCACACTGAAATCTCTATTGACTTCCTTCAACCTACAACCTAAATGTAATCCTAATTCTAATCTTAACCCTAAAGCCAAGCCCTAAACACAAACAAACTGTAATCATTCTTTTCTTAATATGAAACTGCAAATGTGTAATTAAAATTGGAAACTGACTGCTTCAGATAATGAAGAAAAACAAGGTTACAGTATGAGCCCATCATGTTTTATTTAACATATTAATGAATCCACCTAAATGTAATAATCCAGACTAAAATCTCTGCAAAAACATCTTCACAATCTACAATAAAAAAAGGTCCAGTTCTCAGTAACACAGAACATATTCAGTGGTAATCAAACTAAATACAGACATTTATAGGATTTTTTCTTTTTAAGTTCAACTAATTAATTTAACAAAGACACATTAATCAACCTGAGGGTAAATGTGTCAGTGTTAGCCAGCTTGTTTAATTTTCAGCCATAATCCCTGTGGCCAAGTGAGACTGTGCCTTGTTTCAACAGATTTATACTAAAACAACTGAACCTGCATTGGAAACAAGGGTCCATTAGGATCTTACTGAAAATACTAAACTCATATATCTCATTGCATTATATGGCAGTGGAGTGTGAGGTTCATCAACAGGTTTTAGAGCGGGAAAAACGATGAAGGGCTGAGTCCAGTCCATATCCAGTCATCAAAACTGAAAAGCGAGGCTTCAAATGTGATAAAAATCTGAAATCCAATTACCCTGCTCCCTCAGAAAATCTGGAATCTTCTTTCTTCACTCCCAGATGAGAAATAAAAGTGACTGAACAAAATCAGATAGCCCAACTTTAACAATTTACCGTCTTCAGAAAGTTCAGCGTCTATATGAAGAGAAGAGTCAGTTTCCAATTTTTTGTTCAAAACATGTCGGTTGTTGTGACATATGAAGGAAAATGGGAAGCAGATCTGAATGAAGAATAACAAATGAACTTAGAGAAGGCGAAATTCATTTTGTCACATTATGAGCTGAACTGACAGGGTGTGTGTGTTCGGTACAGACTGCATGTGTGTGTGTGTGTGTGTGTGCTATGTAGAAAGGGCAGATTGTGACTACATTATTCATGTGGTATTAAAATTAATGCTCCGTCTGCTTGAAACACCTGACGATATTGAATAATTGAACGTGTGCTTATAAAAGTATAGTTTGTCACAGGTTCGCACGCCTGGTTGCTTCACTTCAGTGAGACTCTTTATGTTTGTATGATTTTGTTTGGCAGAATTTTTTTCAGCTTTTTTCAGCTCTCATTTTCACTTCTTTTCCAAGAACGTTCCCTCACACTTCTCCATCATCTGTGATCATTGTAGGAAAAAATCAAGTAATTGGATTCACATTCATATTTAGCACTTTATCAGGTCATTCAATCACACTGTAGCTGTAATTATATTTCTAACAGCTGCTCATGGCGGCGTCTCCTGCTTGTTGTGACTCTGTGAGCTGCAGAGAACGTGCAGAAAATCCAGCAAATAAGGAAGAAACTATCAAACTGTTGTCAGTCACTTATGTCAGATTTATTTATACTTATATTGCACTTGTTATGGGATTTTGGGGGAATTTGGAAGCGTGAAAACAGATTTTTATGAAAATATTTTTTTAAACATAGAAATAAAAATGAATTTTGTGCTATTTTTTTATTGAAATAGGCTGCGTCTCATGATGCACAGCTCATATTCACATGTTGTTTTGATCGGCCTGGTCAGTGGACTGTGACTGTGTTTTGTTAATGATTGTACTGTCAAATTACTGCGCCTGTATTCTAATGTCAAACTGCTGTGTGGCAGCTGTTATTGCAGGCGTCCAACTCTTTTTGTGCTGATTTTTAGTGGGTTTTTTTGTAAAAAAAAAAAAAAAAAAACTTCCCAACCCCTTGATTCGAAATGTGGAAACCACTTTCTTAAAGAAATAGTCCCTCTCACCTGCTCACCTGTACAGACATGAGGCCGTCATGGCTGACTCAGAGTGTCAAACCACGGCGTGTCTTCATACTGTGAAGGGCCTTGATGTTTCCTTTCAGCAGAGCAGCTTGGTAAATATGACGGAGAGAAACTCATTCTTCTGTCAGATGGAGGTGACGAGCTTCAGAGACTTGTGTGATGTAAGCTGCCGCTCATCTCCGAGGGATGACAGGCGGGTCCTGTTCCAGCTGTCAGTCTGTGAGACCAGCAGGACGGACTGTCTGTCTGCCCGCCGCCGCACCGGCCCAGGCAGAAAATAAGACTTCCCTCCTCCAGCCATCGCTCATTTCTTTGTTCCTTTTGTTCTGTAATTTCTTTCCGTCTGTCTCCCTTCAGCTGTTTGTATAAAACAGCAATTTATCGCTTTATTAGTGAGGAGGACCCTGTGTGCCGCCTGTCATCGTAGCTTAAGATAATGAGAGGCTAATTAATTCATAAATTGTCGTTTTGGAAATGTAGTCACCTTCAATTAGTGCCACTTAAACTGAATGTCCACGGCGTTCTGGCTTGGTGGTAGTCACGTCACGTTTGAATTAAGGGACGCAGCATCCATCAGCGGTGTTTACAGCCTGGATGCAGCAGAGGAGACGTTTGTTTTTCTGTGTTTTTCTTCAGTGATCTGCTGTTTAATTCAGTTAGGGACGAGCCATGTCTTGACAGAATGTGGGTTTATTTCAAATATTTTAATTTGTCTCCACCTCTCGTAATTTTTTTTGTTTCAGTCAGTGGCTTCAAACAGGGAACTGAAGTCACGGCAGAATAAAGAAGGTACTTTATATGTTAATTTATAGGAACAGAGCAGAGCTGACAGGACACGCAACACGTTTGGCTGCAGACGAACTAGAGGGGAAAAAGGCTGTTATCTTGAAGTGAAGGGTTTCAATGAGCACAATAAATAAATTATATAAGCCGAGTATATTGACTTAATGTTCCACTGTTATTTATAGATGCACCAACAAGTCAAAATAGTGAAGGAAATGCAAATTTGTTTCAGAATGACCAGAAGCAGGACACAGTGCAGCACAACATGGCTGCTCTGACACACATCTGAAAAACATCTGGAGGACCTGGGCTTTTAATGTGAAACACCACAGTGAAGGAATACTCTCTCTCTCTCTCTCTCTCTCTCTCTCTCTCTCGCCCTCCCCGTCTCACAAGCTCTCTCTGATGCTATCAAAGCCCAGCCTGTCATGCACTTGATAACCTAAAAGTGATGTTGGAGGAGGCGTGTGATTGGTTGGTGTTCAAAAAAAAAAAAAACAGTAGTAAATCTAAGAAAGCCTGCAGTGGTATAGAAATGACAAAAACAGCAACACAAGCAATATGTCCAAAATAATTCTCCATTTATTTCATGGTGTAGTCAGAAGTGTGTCACTAAGATGAGATCTGCAGTCGTCAGAGTCACAGACAGAAACACAGCAGAACACAGAGGAGGGGAGAAACTGACAAAAGAAAGTAGAAAAACAGAGAACCAGACATCAGAGGTTTAACTGGACTGAACCAGAACAGATTTGAGGCAACACAGAGAGTTTGAATCAAAATGCTTTATATCCATTCGAGGGAAAATGCCGTTACCTGAAGTTCATCGTTCAATGAATCTAAAATGTAAAGGACCTGGACTGTTGAAGCGTTCTCATGTAGTCAACCAACAACTCCTACTGTCCTTTAAAAAGTAGCATCATGTGGTTTGATGTTGTGCTGTCAGTCATTTTGTCGGATTAGTTTTCACTTACGACCGTCTGGTAGGACTAAAACTCTTCAGACAGAGAGAGAAGAGTACAGATCAGACAGTTTGGAACAACAAAAACACGACACATCACAGAAACCCAGGCGCTGTCAGCCCTGTTCTCTATCTGTAGTACAGACCACACACACACACACACACACACAGTAACGCTCACGCTCACACAGCGATACAGAACATTGACTAGTGCTACAGTCAGCCGGCTGTCCAGAGCTCGTCAGCAGCTGCGTGGTCAAACAGACCGACACTAAAGGAAGTCTGAGTCCTCCTGGCTCTGATTGGCCCACTAGTCCAACTGGTCCATGTGGTCGAAGGCTTGAAAAACCTGTTCAGAAATGATCACCGCCTGTTATCTGTCCAGGTGAGCGGCCCGTTCTCCAGCCGCCCCGCCCCGTCCCGTCAGCGTGGCGTCAGCCCCTGGACGAGCAGTCGCACATGCCCTGACATAGACACTGACAGAATCCGTAGACCAGGCAAACCGTCAGGCTCGAGGGCACCAGGCTGACGCACACGATGCCGAGAGTCACTCTCTGGATCACCAGCAGGTAGATTCCCAGAGGCAGAGAGCCGAAGTAGAAGAAGCCCAGCAGCCAGACCAGGATCCGAGGGACGTGGTTACAGAGCTTGGACAGGGCGTCCTGGTCGCCCGGCCTGTTGGAGCCCAGCGACTCCGAGTCCAGACTCTGTTCGGCGTAGACATCGGAGCTGCCGTTGCCTCCGGGGGAGTGCTGCGACTCCCTCTGCACCTCCATAATGGTGATGACCAGGCAGTTGGAGGAGTCGTGGGACGGGCTCGAGGAGGACAGGCTCTTGGGAGTCAGGACGACCTCCCTGCTGTGGTCCGAGCTCCAGGACTTGTCCCGCGTCGCCAGACGGGACATGATGTTGGCGTCGTCAGGCAGGCCCGACACCTCGTACTCCGTGACCTCGGTCTGGTGGCGGCAGAAGGGGCAGGAGATGCAGCTGGCCGCATCAGCCATGTCCAGGATCTTGTTGAGGCAGCGGGCGCAGACCCGGTGCAGGCAGTCCAGGATCTTGGGCTTCCGGTTGTGGGCATTGTAGCGTTGGTAGCAGATCTTACACTCCAGCTCCTCTGGTGGAGGACTGACTTTCTCCTCCAGCTCAGCCTGAGGGCAGCTCATCTTCAACTCATGTTCTAGAGAGGAGAGAGAGAAAGAAGCAGGACATCATGATGATTATTCCAGCACTGATTCTGATTAGATTTCTATATTGTACTGAGGGGCTGAACCAGACCGCTGCCTGTCTGAAGGGAGGACAGGTCTATGCCCTCTCCTCTGTCTGCCTCTGGTTTTTCATCATGCAGGTGATGAACTGGGGTGTGGACCCCAAGCCCTCATTGGCGAGGCTAGAATCAGAAATGTTAATGACCTGTGGTCAGCATCCTCTTTCTTATTCCAGTGTCTTTGTACAGAATTTCTTATTTTTACAATTTGTAATTCAATTTTAAAATTTAATTTTAACTTGACACCCTCTGTGGCTGCTAATTTGGTCTGACAGTGAGTGGAGAGCCATTCTCTGCTGTTTATTAACTGTAGTCATGGGTGATATTAGACGGTTTGTTAGCATCAGTGTCTCGGTGACAGCTGAGTCCATGTGAGTTGAAGGATATAAGGTAGACTGGATCATGGCTGGACCTGCCTGGCTGGCTCAGTTTAAAACGAGGCTGCAGGATTTCTCTTCTCTTCTGTTAAACAAAGAGAGGAAGCTGCTCTCTGACTGTCCTCAGGATAAGCTTTGCATGGTGGTAATTAAAGGCTCTTCTGCTGTATTTACATCACGTGTCTGAATGAGCACACATGCGATGTGCCCTCTGCACTATTTACATTTGATGCATTCATCCGTCTCTGTCCCTCAGTCATTTATAATAAATGAGCAGATAGGAGTTTAGTGACTTGTTCAAGGACAGTTCAGCAGGACACGTGGCTGCACTTTGCCTGCTGTGGCTTCAACCTACACAAAAAATATATATATATAACTGTATATAACTTTTAGTTATATACAGTTATATATATATTGCAATGTCAATTTCCCATGGCCATTTATGTCCTGAATGAGTTTTATGACCCCTGGGTCCTTGAAACCTGTTAAACATATATTGTAGAATTTCAGTACTACTGGGGAGTGAATGAGCAAATTAAACTGCCTTTTAGGAGGTTTTAAATGATAATAAAGGCCATAGCACCCACACAGTATTACAAATGAGACCTGTTTAAACTGTGTGGGAGGAAGCGTGCTGCGTGTTTTCAGCCTCCAGCTGTAAATGAAACTGTTTGAAGCAGAGAGACCGGCAGAGAGGCCAGAACCAGAGCTGCCCTCTGAGAACAGGACTCTCCCAGAGGAACATGTGACCTTTTCTCAATTCTCAGACAAACCGCAGTCAGAATGCTGTTTTCATCCGCAGCATTGCATCTGAATACTGATACGCTGCGAAATGAAGCACAAGCAAACAAGCTTGCAAAATCTATCTTTAGTGCCTGGAAATCTGTTTATCATTGAAGTCAGTCCAGAGCTTCACAAATTTGGGCTTTACTGCAGAGAGGTCAAAATGAAAAAAAGGCACCTGACAGCAGCCTGTTTGCAAAAAGGCATACAAGATCTGTTCTGCTAAGAATAAATAAATAAATAAAAAAATAAAATTGAACTCAGCAGCTGTAATGCAAAGCACAGTCTGTGGTAGAAACCGGGCATAGCTCATTTAACAGCATCTCTGCCTCTCATCTTCAAAAACATGTAAGGATGAGAGAAAGAATGAATGGAGCCAAATCGAGGTAAACTCTTCAGGAGAGCCTGTGTCAAACTACTGAAGACTTTAATGAGAAATGTCTGGGCTGAAGTATTCCCACTTGATTTTATCCAGTAAAAGGATGACAAGAGAATTGGACATCAACACAGTTTGTTTTCCGTTTCATTCACTGTGAAGGGAACTGACTTCTCCTGAAGAGAAGACACAATCACAAAGTCTGGAGGTGTAATGCAGGACTAGTGGAGCAGGTTTAACAAATTACTTTCCTCAGGGAGTTATAAGTCATTCATACATTTTATGAATAATTCAAACAGTAAATACAAATGGCAAAATGTAAAGAGGAGGGAGAAGAGAAGAAGACGGAGATAAATTTCAGGTAACTGTACAGAAAGGGCGAAGCATCTGCACTCGTTTGCTGTTTTCTCATCAATTACTTATGTCAGATTAACCTCTGCAGCTATTCTGAGAACATCAACTCTCCTTTTCTCACCTCTCCTGTTCTCACATTTTCTCTCTCTCTTCTTACACATCACACATGATTGCCAAGAGATCAAAGGTCACAATGCTCATGATGGATGAAATATTCCAGTGATCCTAATGATCATGAATGATCACGAATAGACCTGACCCCTCTAGTCCTGTGCAGACAGACAGGTCCAGATAGAGGAGAAGATAGTTTTGTAAAGACATTGACAAATACAGGAGGAAATGTTTGTGTGTGTGTGTGTGTGTGTGTGCGTTTGTGTGTGTGGGTGTGTGTCCATAATCAGCCAATCATGCTCTGGTGTCGCTGTCTCGCCTTTTGCTGCGGTCTGTCTCGTACCTCGTTCACCCAAATCAGTTTTCCAGGTCTGCAGCATGGCGGTGTGGTTGCCAGCAGACTGATTGTAAAATTGGGCTTCAGATTAGACTGTATTTTATTGCATTAGATTAGATTACAGATTAAGCATTAATGATCAACTTGGGGGTGTGAAACATTGTCCAACCAACAATTACAAAACTATAAAGTATTATGCATGAATACAGTTAATGAATGAAAAGATGAAAACATATATGAATTACAGCATGTATGTCGCAACATAACAGCAGTAAAGGAACACAGAACACAGAAAAATATATGAAAAATAAATGAAAATATATTCAGCAAGAAAATACAAAAATATTGAGATAAATGCACCAAATGAGTTAAAAAATGAAGAATGAACATGAGGAATGTAAATGTAAATGGTCATATTGTGAGTGTGCAGAACAATGTGCAGCAACAGAAAAAGACACCAGACTGGCAGATCCAGAACCCCGTCAGTAAATAACCCAGAGTACGACCAGCATGGCCAGGTCACACTGACACAAACCGACAGCTACCGAAGCCCTGCAGGGCCAAGACAGGAAGACTCCAATGATCAATTTCCTCCGTGGAGAAACAGCATGAAACTGTCAGTCATCCTTAATAAGGTCAAATAGCTGCAAGCACTTATCCATCAAACACCGAACACTCATGACTGGGAATGAAGCTAATGAGCCTGATAAATCTCCACCATTTTTTATACTGCTCTTTTATGACTTCAGTCAGAAACAAGCTGCCATTTCCCTTTTTCCCCCAAAAAATTGGCCTTAAATTTCCCTGCACATAGCATTAGCCAGGTTAGGGATGCGTTGGAGATCGTGGATAAAAATGCTATTGATTATGTTGTTGTGTGTTTGTGTGAGGAACAGCCTGACGTACAGCCAGCCTCATTATCACAAAATAAAGCTTGGCAGGGTGATCAGGACTTGTGTCACCCTCCCTGTAATCGTTTATTTTGCAATAAAGACCAGCTGGCTGTACATTATCCTGTTTATGACATTGCTCTGTATGAAAGAAAATATTAATTTTTAAATTATTTTATTAGCCTTCCAGACTCCACTAAAGCAAAACATATATTCTGTTTACGTGTTAATAACATTTCATCTGTGTTCACCTGCCACATGTTATAGTCTGTGTTGCTGTATTATTTCTGCTGTATGTTACTAGAATATATTTTTGGTTTACGTGTTGTTATGTTACCTTGTGATTTAATTCGCTATCCATATTGTAACGACTTTTTGCTCGTTTGAACATTAAATGGACCAGACTTTCTGCACACAGGGACAAATCCAACCTGCTGGAAGTGACCCGTCCAAATCCTAAACTATACTAAAGTCCAAAAGTCTTGAAGAATGTCTTCATTGACCAATCAGGTTTCAGTATTTAACCCATCTTGGTAATCAATCAGCGTAGGCCGTCTCTCGTGCCCCACTGGCTCGGTGCATGTTGGGGATTGTGATCGCTGCCTAATGGAGCCAGAGCCTTCCTTATTTAATTTATTGTTTGTTGGGATTTAGTTATGTGTGTGGGCCTCCATCAGAAGACCGCCCACCAAAAACCTGATGTTTAGATGGAGGGCTTTCCTTTCCTCTGTCCGAACAGCTCATCTCTGCCTCTGCTCACTGCTTTTTCAAAATATCTTCAGAGTCAACAGTGAATGCAAATACTTGCTAAATTAACCCACTGCTAAAGAAATCACAGAGTTCAGTTTCCCAGACGTTTCAGGTCTTGGTACTGAGACACATGGACAACTAACACAGTAACAGTAACACCGTGGACACAGCAAGACGTTCAGCAGACAGATCTGCTGTTACATGTCACATTACATATAGACAGCAGACTACATTTCACTCCACCAACACTCAGCATTCAGCCACTGTGTACCCTCTAACCTGAACTGCATCATTCCCATCTCATCTCGGTTTGCCTCCTGCTGAAGTAAAATCTCAGAGCACATGTGAGCCAGAACGACTCCCCTGACAGTTCTCTGACTGAGATGAGGCCTGCAACTGTATTCTGCAGCAGAGCGAGCTGGATTTCCCAGACTGTACGCTGGGAGGTGTGAAATAAGTGTGATCACACAGGAGGGCCAGGCTCCTGAGCAGCAGGTTTATAATTGGAGGATTGCTAGTTTAATTCCCGCTGGGAAAATCTGCAGTAGGGCGCTGAATGAGAAACACCTCCTTTACCCTCCGTCGAGGCTGACTTCCTACCTCTTCTTCCCTCTTTGGCTTTGCTGTTTCTTCTACATTTAATTTGTTTCTCAGCAGCCTGGCAGAAGCAGATGTATTGGTGTACTGCTGGCTCATGAACGTTAACAGGCTCAGTCCCCAGTCAGTGTCGGCTTAACTCCATAAAAGTAAATGAAAGAACATGAGAGATGGACAATGAGCTTCACTAGGAGGAGTTTTGATCAGAGCAGCTTAAGTTGAGCCTCCAGCGTCACACTGACCTGTTGGTACTTTACCTCCATATTTATTCATTAACAAGTTAACCTCTGCTTAAAGTGGCAATACATGAAGGGAAGCCAGGCGTTCATTCATTTATGACCATGAAATATAGATTGAGAAGGTGTGGTTGTTGCAGTGGCATGTGGCCAGCAGGACTCCCTGTGACTCGCTGACTGTTAAATATTTCAGCCTTCAGTCTGCTGGTTTAAAAAGCCCTCTGGAACATGCCAGGGAGAATCAGCTGCTGCTGGATGAAACCCAGCAGCACAACTGCCCAGTTTCTCCCCTGGAGATCTTGAAATATATAAAAGGGCAGGGGGTTGGCGCTGTGCGATGTAATGTCACATGTAACATAACCTTCCCTCGAAAAGCCTCTGCTCTTTTTCTGCTGCTTTTTTTTCCTGCTGTTATTTAGATGAGTGCAGCTGCTGTGGTACAGCAGCACTGCACAGCGTGCAGCTTCTCTAAACCAACCACTGATTTTGGCATCGACCACCTCACTGAGACACATCTCTGTGAAGTCGGCGAGATAAGATTAAGTGCCTGCTGTGACTGGTTTAATAAAGGCAAAATCAAATACATCAATGACATAATTGTCAACTCACTACCAGGAAATAGGATGAGTGTGTTTTACCTTGAAACAGCAGCCATTTTTCTCTGCCAGCTCTACAGTGAGGTCCCTGTCAAACTTTTTCTACCCATCATGCTCGGCCTCCCACACCTCCAGTCTCACACTGCGTTCACACCATATCATTACAACCACAAATACGGGCCTCCTACCTGGGAAACATTCATATATTCTCACTAGTCGTATTTATTACTTGGAAATGCAGGATTTGTTACTTCCACACGATTACGCCCACTTCTACCACACAGCGTCATCAAGCATGGATTCATCATGGAAGCACTCACAGTAATAACACTGTTATAGATGCTTTATTCTGTCTGTTCATGACAGGCTAGTGTTAGCTTTAGCGTTTGCTATTAGCCTGTAAATCTGTGTGGTTAGCTGTGACAGTTTGATCTGAATGAACGTGTGAACACTCTGCTCTCTGTTCTGAACAAAACGAGGCAAAGTGTTGAGCAGCTGGCTCCATGTCCAGAGGTAGACCTGTTCTCTGACAGACCTGCACTCACCTCCCTGCCTGTGTTTCTCTCTGGTCTTCACCAGCCTGTGGAGGTACACTCCTGACAAAACTAGTTCTAGTTCTCATACCAGGAAGTGATTCTTTAGCCATCTCGTCTTTTTGTTGACACTCTTTTCAGAAAACATTCTCCATAGTGACCCCACTCTGCCAAACAACCTTTTAAAGGCCTCTCATCACTAACTCTAAAACAACACTTTGAGGAGTTAGCTGAAGTTTGGTTTATTTATTCACCAATTTACATGAGCTCATGAAAGTGTCAATATCAGACCAAAGTTTCTAACATTTGTCATTTTACACAAACCCTACACATTTTTCTAGGTTTCATCTTCACAGATTTGCCAGTTGTTGTTGGTTTCAGTGAATTAGTGATGGATTTAGTAAATTACTGATGGAAAATAGTAGATGATTATTCTGAATACACTTCCTCGGTTTACCTTTGACTTCATGAGTATTATTTTACTAGTGTTATTACAATGCAAAAGACAGTCTGCATCTGCAAATAGACACGACAGTTTCCAAGTGAGAGGACAAGAGATTTTCGGCTCTATTTGAGTTATGAGGTGAAGAGAAATACTTGAGAGAACTAAAAGACATTCTTGCTGCTGCAGTGCATTTCAGGAAACGTGATTGTTGCTTCAAACGATAACGGTAAAGTGCAGCGCTGCCCAGGCCTGTGGATCTGATTCAACCAAACATCTGTGATAAAAGATACCACTTGATAATCTATACGACACACACCCTTTTTGTGTCACCTAAGCCAGCCTGTATTGATCGTGACCGTAATGTAGCTGCACAAATATTCAGTTACATCACAGCCCGTGGCGATGCCAGTAACTGTTGTTTGAAGAAGGCCTGTGTTGAGTGATTCAGATACCAATTTATCTGTCCTGCCAGATCACAAATGTCAGTCTGATATGAAGGATGGGATGTTTCAGCCCAGTCATTGTCTACAACACCTGAAAGAGCCACTAAAGTGCTCTGCAAACAGCTTAGTGGCAGATAAACCTCATTGTCCTTTAAAAATTTACCAGTCCATTAAGAGTCGCACCTGCTAGAAATCCCACTGGACACGACACATAAAAGCTTTATTCAGTGTAGTATACTTCCTCCATGTCAACGCCATCTGGCTTTGTAAATACTGAGCGTACTGATCCAAACTCAAACTGCACACTCAGTCAACGGCTGATGAAAAGGTCCCGTAGCATGAATGACCCGCAGGTTTTGGTTAAACAAAGACCCGAGACACTGAACACCCAGACATCCAGCGGTGATGATCGGTGCAACATCCAAACAGTCCTGAACTGTCTCCAGCTGAACAACACTCCGCTCTGCCCTTCTGGATGCTGTTGCTAGGTTACTGTACTGAGAGGTTGCTAGCTAACGGAGCGTCAGATGGTCACTGGGTATGCAGGGATGGTCGTGGGGTGAAGGGGGGGAGCTCACACATTTGAATTGTCGAGTGTTTGGTTTGGACTGTCGCCTGATTTGGTGTTAAACAGCAATGTGGAGCATCTCTGTTATCAATGCTGCTCTTGTTGCTTCATGTCTCACTGCAGTGCTGCTGTGTCTGTCTGCCTGTGTGGGATAGTAAACGTGTGTTTGTGAGGTTTATTTCCTGGCTTGGTGAATATATGGATTTCTGGAATCCCTGGGAAGTGCAGCTGTTTCCTGATTATGGTATTTAATTTGTGTGTGTGTGTGGCTGTTGTTGTGTTTAATGAGAGAGAGAGAGTTTGTATGTTATGTGTAGGTTTCTGTGGGTAGAATGGGCAAACTGGACTCCTGGCTAACCGAGTGACTGGCTGACTGACTGAGCAGCAGGTGGTCTGAGTGGTGGACTGACAGGCGGGCTGGTCTCTGAGGTGAACACGCTCCTGCTCGGGCTGAAAGGTGCAGCGCTAATATGAACAGGAGTCATGCTGCTTCTCTGTGGAGGAGGGAGGACCGCAGCTGACATTTGACATTTAGGAGTCGGTGGAGAGGAGAGGAGAGAAGAGGAGGAGAGGAAGAGATGAAAATCAAGCCAGTGGAGAACAGAGCCTTTCGTTGACAGACCAGAGTAATTTAGGACCACAGCTTTTATCTTGCTGTGACTCACATCTGGGCCATTAAACTGGGCAGCACTGCTTACTGGTTTTTATCTGACTCTGAGACTGGGACAACAGAAATGGTGAAAGAATTTCCAAGGAGGTTGATAATGCATCCCATTACATTATACTGCCATTATACCTCCAGTAACAGGTCAGTGTCTTAATAGAAGAAAAAAGTGCTTTGATCAGCAAGTTTTGTCACATCGCTGCAAAGAGAACTTTGATCACCGAGATAAAAGTGAAATCAAAGCTGTATCATCACCGCTTCAGAAGTCAGTTCTGCTGCAGCTGCTCCTGTGCAGCCACACAGCAGTCAGTGTTCAGACATCCAGGCTGGCAGATACAAACTTCTCACAAGAAAACACAGTAGTCAGGTCTGGGGAGTGACGTGGTCCTTTGAGATAAACACACACACACACACACACACACTACAAACAACAAAAAAGACCTCTGCCACGGTCACAGCTGGAAGTTGCAGCCCTGCTGGTGCTAAACTAAGCCACGCCCCCTTTCATCTATGCTGTCATCATAGGACACGCCCCTTCTGTCCAGTCAGGGTGGAAAGTTGGTTGGTGCAGCCTTGATCACTGACCAACCTGCCTGCTGAGTTTTGTGATGTTACATGGAGCTCTAAGACCGATTGGCCAAAACATTACTGACTTCTTCGTTGGTTCATCACCGACCTTCACACCAAGGTTCATGCAAATCCATCCAGAACTTTATGAGTTCTCCTGCTGATAGACAGACAGCGGTGATCACATGACCTCCTGTTCTTTAACTCCTCCAAATCTTAAAATGCCATGGTTGGGCACAACTGAGTGCTGGTATTTTAAGATGTACATGAACCCAAGTCTCTCACTCAGTGCAGACCGTGTCCAAAGCTGAGAAAACATTCAGGATCCACCTGCCAGGCCAGTTTGACCGGCAGAGACGCAACAACAGGCGACACACACCACCAACCTCACAGTCCAGCCCCGATACATAAGATACAGCACAGACCTCTCCTGAGCTTTTACCTGGCTGGTGTGTGTGTGTGTGTGTGTGTGTGTGTGTTTCCCCATATCCCCTGCTCTCCTCCTGTGTGTGCAGCATGTTGTTGATGATAGCTTTGACCTGCTCTGTCAGAATATCTGCTCTCAATCATCCCGTCGGCCCAGAGGACGCTGGTCCTGCTGCAGGTGACAGATCACTTTCAAGACCAGACCAGCGCTGTGGCAAAACTCCCAGTTTTCATCACACTTGTGGCATTTAGCTGATGCTTTTATCCAAAGGGACAGTTGAATAAGCCTCAGACATGATGTCTAAACAAATCTGTATTCATTTGAGGAAGAGCTGAAGTACCTCAGCCTGCTCTAAAATGCTGGTGAGGCTCGAGCTTTGGGGCTGATTTATACTGTATTAAAGTGTGATCTGAATCCCTGATAGCTTCCGCTGCCTGTTAGCTGCTTCACAAGAATTTCAATCATACATGTACAAGTGCACACATACATACACATACATTTGCATGCATTTACATTCACATTTAAAGCACCCAGAGAATCCTCTTATGCAAAATGATTCCAACATTACAAGCTACACACCCTGAGGAGGCCGGGGTCAGCGGGCCAGGCTGGATGTGGGGACAGAAACACTTTATAATCACTGTCCTTAATCAGTATTCAAACTGTTAAGTCAAGTACACAAAACAGCTGCATGCATTTGTTAATCAGTTTAGTTAATGTACATGTCATGTAGTAGCATTATGATGAGGAAGTCGCCCCAAAGGACATTAGATGGTATGTTATACATGCCACCTGGGCACTGAGTCCTTTTGTTGGTTATTTTTGTCACATTTTCTACTGTGTTGTTATAAATAAAGTTATTTGAAAGGAGTTGATGGTATGAGAATGAGTAAGAGTATTTTAGTTCAAATGTGTGTGTGTGTGTGTGCGTGTGTGTGTGTGTGTGTGTGTGTGTGTGTGTGTGTGTAAACCTCCGGTCTGCACCAAGTCCGCCAATTACCGCTGCAGCACTCCCTCAATGGAGCGCATCTCAAATCAATCAGCTCATTAACGTGGCTGCACTGACTTTAAAAATATCTAAAACACTGCATTATCATAGCAAAGATGTAATTTGGCCACTAGTGAGTAGAACTCAAAGTAATGTAATGCATAATGCATCATGAAGGAGGTTTGCCTGCGGCGATGCCTGGGAGAACATCGCTCTACATTGTTGGTCCTCTTTCCTGCCTGTCCTGTCTTCCTGTCCGGCTCCAACATGCTGGACTGATGTGGTCTCCTGCATCTGCTGCACCACCACAGACCAGCACACCTCCATCACTGCTTCACTGCTCACTGGTTTTCATGTGTTCCCCCCCAGTCTCTTCCTGTGGTCTTCATGTGGTCTTTTGTTGGCTGCGATCAGTCTTTTAGAGAACAGTGTGTGTGTGTGTGTGTGTGTGTGTGTGTGTGTCCTGTATTTTCAGTGTGAAGAGAAGTGAGATCAACATCAAATATATTATAGCCATCACTTTACTGCTCAGTGTGACTCAACATAAAACGAATTCAGGAAAAAAATAACGGGAAACTTAATTCATTGCATTATTTTTTTAGACATTGAATTCACTTTGTTGTTTTATCAGGGAGAAACGCAGAAAGTGAGGTCAGCAGTGTTTTACCCAGACTGCAGCACTGCAGACATCGTCCCGTCTGTGTGGGCGCTCCCAGAAATGTCATTATCCTCTCACTTCCATTTTCCTTTAGTTTTTTTTTCTGCCCTGGATTTATAGAAGAAACTGAATCAGCGTGTAAACATGTTGAATGAAAGTCTCTCTCCTCTCTCCCTCCTTTTTGTCACATCTACCTTCTGTATAATGTAAAGAAAGAGCTGAGAATATGGAGCGGTTTCAGGTGGAGGTCTTTCTACCTGCTTCCTTTATGCAGTGAAGAGGATCTTGTTACAGACAAAATCCATCTTCAGAAGTAGAATTCACCTCCACTTTTTACATTTTGTATTTCAGTCATTTATCAGATTCTTGTCTGCAGCAAAGTCAACAGCACAAGAAGTTTTGTGTCCTAGTTTATCAGAAGACACAAGAGACAAGTCCAGTAATATGGGAACAGAGCCCAGTGTTAGACTAGTCAAACCAATCTCTAAAGATTGTGGGAAATTAAGCTTTCAATTTATCTATCTATTGGTCTGATCTGATCTGGTCTGATCTGATCTGATCTGATCTGATCTGAGGCTTCACACAGTGTGACTGAAGTGCAGCTTCAGCTCTGTGCAGCTTGTTTGTGTTGGAGATCCAGAACCATCCACTGAAAATCATGAACTGGTTTCCATCATCACTCAGACTGGTCCACATGGGTCCACTGCAGCAGGACTGTATAAAAGTTTCTTTGTGTGAATCCAACCTGAGATGATTTGGTTAAATAAAGGACGTGTTCCACTGCCACAGTTTCCTGCAGGGGAACAGTGAAAAACACTCGGCTGTTCAGAGTTTTAGTGTTTTTGTGTTTTTGTTGTTATTGTGTGGAGAAGGTCATCCAGCCTCTGGGCCGGAGCGGCTTTATTGGTTTGTCATTGCTTGGCTCGGCTCGCTGTGAGGGCTAAATGTCACCGCTTCAGCCGGCCCGCCGCCGGCTCCCCGGGGACCGCCGGAGGTTCAGCAGCAGCCTGAGAGACATTTTGCTCACAAGATGACAGTTGACTGTCAGAGAACAGCAGCTCAAGTCGTTACAGAGCAGAGCTGGGAGTCTGCAGGGAGCTACTGACCGCCTCCTGCTGTTATTGAAGGTGTGTGGTGCTGCACCAGACCACAACACAGACCAGAGACCAGCTCCCCGTCCTCTGAATGAAGGACCTCCTCTCTCCCATCACTTTACTTCTCCTCTCTCTCTCTCTCTCTCTCTCTCTCTCTGTCTCTCTCTCTCTTTCCTCAGCTCTGGACTCTGACATGATGACTACATGCTCACAGAAACATTGTTTTTTTAGGCTTCACAAACAGTATCTGTGAAACAGAAACGTGTGGACTGTAGAATGAGTACAAATAAAGTTTGGTGGTTTGAATGTGTGACAGTGTGTGACCTGCTGCCACACACACACAGATGTTTTGTTTGTTGAGAAATTTGTGTTGTTTGTCACGCTGCAACGTTTCCATCTGCTGCCACAGAGACAGGAAGGACATTTCCACCCGTCGGTGTTCATGAAGCAGGTTTGGTTAATTAACGGGGTGAACAGAGCAGGTGTGAGGCTTCTGCACGTTCAGTCCATGACAAGACTGAAGGGATTTATGATTGAGGAACGTACTTTTCCTGTTTTGAGACCACGAAACCTCCTCAGAACAGTTTCTGACATGAAGTCTGCTGAAGGCAGCGAGCCGAGTCGCTCTGGTCGACTCGTCTGTGTCTGCTGTTTGTTCAGCTGGTTTGTAACTTAGATCTGTGCTGCCGAATAATCAGAGTCAGAATCAGCACAGAAGCAGTCAGAAGCAGTACAGACTGCATGGTAAAGAATCTACCTGCTCATCTGGTTGTGGTTTGATCACTGATTCTAGGACGGATATTTGAGGAACGTTTTTTAAATGAAAGTTAACAGCCTCACTGAAAACTACTTGGTTTCTGTTTTGTACCTCAGTGACGCTGCTGGAATCGCAAGACGTTTACCAAATGGGTGTGTGTGTGTGTGTGTGTGTGTGTGTGTGTGTGTGTGTGTGTGTGTGTGATCTGAGTCTTTGAGTGTAATGAGTAAACTGAGTTTAGGAATCTGCTGCTGATTTACTGACCTTTTACTGAACTGGAGAATTCTATTCTGCCATCAACACGACACTGCTCTTAGTCTTACACACACACACACACACACACACACACACACACACACACACACATAGAGTTGTGCGTTCTGCTGTTGGTTAATATTACACATATTGAGAAGTCAGCAAATGCCTTTTCCCCCAAGGAGACCCCATATGTTTGTGTGTGTGTGTGTGTGTGTGTGTGTGCATGTGTGTACAGGGAGCTGATGCTGAGTGGGTGGATGGATCAATTCCACCTGGCCTCATGCCAAGCCCGCAACTGTGGGTGTGTGTGTGTGGGTGTGTGTGTGTGTGTGTGTGTGTGTGTGTGTGTGTGTGTGTAGGTGGTGTATGAGTGCACACACAAGCATGTAAATGAACATTTACCAGCTTGTTTCCTCCTCAGCCAGGCCACAGTTCTGTCAGTGACTTCCTGAACAGAACAGAATAGAAACATGAATGAAGTCTGTTCTGCACACAGACACACAGACAGACAGGCAGACAGACACACAGACAGACAGACACACAGACAGACAGACGGACAGACAGACTCTGTATAAACAGAGTCAGTCATGCAGCCTCCTGCCCTTCAGATCCTCAGAACTGAAACGTTCATCTGATGATGCATCGAGTTTATTAAAGTAAAGGTGACTCCTCTGATCTGATGCTGCTGTGATCAACAGACACACGACAGACACTGAAGGCTTATATTTAATGCTCATTTCCAAAAGGACAAGCGAGGCTTAAACAGGTTGGTGCAGTTTGTGCCGACATTCGCCAACATGATGTGATGGTTGAATGAACAGATTCAGCCCAACATGAGGAGGACATGGGAACCAGACAGAACACTGTGTGTGAGAAGAGGCGCTGCAGTTTCCAGACATATGGAAGAAATATCAGCATAAGTCTATACTGTCCAGTGTAAGTTTCACTGTCAGATTTATTTGGAAAGAAACTCATAACAAGACCTGGGCTTGGGCAGGATCAAGGTGCGACAGTATATCAGGATATTTAGAAATCCTGTCAAAAACACAGACGCTGCTCTTTCTAATGAACTGATACAGAGACGCTGTGTTGAGGTGATGTAGTGCACAGTGTCATTATTTATCCATTGAGACTGTAACAGGCAGCTGAGAGGAGAAAGATGGTGACTATGAATGGTGGAGATAACGTTACTGGACTAGTAAAAAAGAAAAATGCCTCTGCCCCTGTTTGGGAGTATTTTGGGTTTGGGCAACATGGACAGACCTGTGTGCACTGTTAGACTGAAGAAAGGCTGAAATGTCAAACACCTCACATTCACACCTCAAAGTGCATCACCATCGCCAAAGAAGACCTTATTCTTCCAACAACAAAAGAGTTTATTCGCCACATGATTATCTTTAACAGATCCTGTCCAAGCCTAACAAGACCTCCAACATGTGAAGCACCTTGTAAAACAACAGAGACTCTGAACACTGCAGCGGTGTTTTTCAAACAGTTTAAAGACGTCACAGATGTGGTGGAGTTGAGCAGCGCAGCCTCATGGTTGATGGAGAAACGGGACTCTGACATGGCAGATATGAGTGTGTAAGATGAGTCTGAGTTTTCATGAATCAGCAGCACACACACAGCCAGTCCCTCACATGTTCAGAGGATTCGCCCGCCTCCACAACGTCACTCTGTATCAAGACACAATCTCTTCATCTGCGTTGGATTACGGTCATTCAAACCAGACGTGTGTGTGTTTGCAGTTAGAAGAAGTGGAATCTTATTTTTTCCTTCTTGAGGGATTTTTGAATAATTTCTGCTCATTAGTGCATCTCACATTAAGGCCAACAAACATCAGACGGTACTTTGTGCCGTGACACCAGCTCCTGTGCAGCCAGACACAGCAGGTCACCAAAACACCAAACAGGCACAGGTGAGGAAAAAAGACACTTTTCCTTTGCAAACTCCCACAATGCTTTGCAGAAAGACCAGAAGCCTGTGTCTCCACACGCCTTCATTCAGAAAATTTTCTCACTTTCAAGCTTCATCTCCTGAAGATGCTACCACCAGACAGCCTGCATCTTTAACTCACTCTGCCATCGTAGAAATTAGTCAAAATGGACGGATACGATTGTTTTCTTTTTCCGTTGCCTCTAATGAGCCTCTAATATCTGAACTCTTCTAGAGCTGTTTCATGTCCGGTAAAACTCTGATTAATTAGATTTCAGGAGTCGCAGCAGCAGAGACTCGATGGCAGCTGAGCAGGTAGAGACTGCAGTTCCCAGGGTCCTTTGGGGCAGGGAGTCACTTAAGAGGCCAATGGGGCGAATTGACATCAGTTGAAAGTGCCAGTATAAAAGATGGTGGATAAAGAGAAAGATAATAAACTCAGTTGTCAACGTCCTCCTGACATTACTGACTGATCCATCTGCCACACAAACTAACATCAGCAGTTCCATGTTACTTTATTTCATTAAAATTAGACAGCGTTCTTTATTCTTTGGGATGTATAAGCCTGTGTTGAAAATAGGAAATCGGTTCACATTTATATTTGTACAATGAAGTCACTCTCAAATGAGCCATTTTCCAATTTTTTTTTTTTTTTATTCACTATTCCTCACCATCATTTTTGCTCAATACCCGGACAACTTCTTCATTCTTTGGTAAATCATGTTGTCCTTAAATGTTGCGTAGAGAAAATAATTTCCCACAAAACCACAGGACTACACCTGTGGAACCTTCTGGCTTGCCGTACTCGTCTGCTTTGTCTGCCCTGCAGGTTTCCCGCCTTTCCCACGTTTGCTGTGACATAATCCTGTACCATAGGAGAAGTTTGTCTTGAAGGCTTTCTAACAAATCCCATCATGAATACAACTTAACCTCTTTTTCTGTTAGAAAGCCTCCAAGACAAACCCATGTGCAGTCGTGTCAGAAGTTGGCATGGAAGACACTGTTTTTGCATTTTATGTGTTTACTGTACATTTCTAAAAGTCTGAAAGGGGAGAGAGGGGCTGCTACGTCATCTGAAGGAGACGAAGAAGTTTAAACGACTTACTGAACTTGTCTCTTTGGCTGGAAAACACGAATGTCTCTGACTGACTGACTGACTGACTGACTGATGAAGTTGCACCACTGATCGTTGAAATGCTGGTCATAAAGAACCAATTACATGTTTCATTGAATCTACATTAAACTAAGATATTCCAATGAATTTTACAATTTCTGCATGGTTATTTGTGAAGATATACTGACATGTATGGGCAGCCATACTGTATTTCCACTAATCGTGGGCGGGGTCTCTATTTAGCTGCAGATGATGCCAGGTCTTTAATGGAGGCAAGCTTTTATTAGAGAGAGGCCTTTATTTCTAATTCCCTCTGTTTGATAAGTACATTTTAGTACGAAGCCTCTTTGTTTTCTGATCCGCTTCTGTTTGTTGGACCGACTGGGAGAGGGGGAAAGCACTAGCACTCAGTGTGTTTATTTTCCCCCTCTCCCGGTCAATTTTTATACCCCTCTCTCTTTTTTCTTCAATCCAAATTTATTGCACGCTTAAAAAAGGAATAAACATATACGGCCACATACAAGGTTCTGACCTAGTCTTGTTTTTTTTTTTCCCTCTGGCGGCCCGACCTTCATCAGAGACGGTAATGTTCTGTCAGCGTCTCAGAGGCTTCATGATCCATATAGAACTGGAACAGTTCTCATGGTTCACCCCGTTACATTACAGACATTCACAGCTATGAAGATCTCAGTCAGAAAGGTCAGACGGTTTATTTCATCCCGACAGCACAACTGGATTTTCGTGATCCGGTCTTTGAGCACAGAATCCTTTCCAAAACTCATTTAATTTTCATTTTGTGGACAAAATGAGCTTGTAGTTAAATGAAATTAAACCATTCATGTTTATGCAGGTTCATTATTGTTCTTAATATAACATAAAATTAATTTAATGGTATAGAATCCATTTCATGGCACATATCAAGCCCTTTGCAGATGAAAATACATTTATCAACAGGCAAAATAAAGGCAACGCTTGGAAGACGTCACGTGAGTTCATGTTTCAACCTGAAGAGACAAACAGACAAACTGAGCTGCACAAACCTGACATCTCACACTGCTGCATGGCTTAACATCCCATTAAACCAATTTATATATACTGTATATATATAATTAGCTCTGAATAGTGTAAGATTGCAGAAGCCACTGCAGGGATGTAATGAAAAGTTAATCTGTGATAAATATGTATAATTGACACTAAAATGAATATGGAGGAGAAATCTATTTTCAGATGGCGGCCATGTCAGCTCATTTATATAATAATATATCTAATAAATAAATCACAGCATTTAAATCAAAGCTTATTTTGTCCACAACATGAAAAAAGCCTTCTCAGTTCTGTTCATGAAATAGTGTCTTATAGATAAATAACACCTTCTTTTTATTAATTTATAAATCACAGTGGTGTGTGATTTATCTTTATCTCCTGTAGTAAAACACAAGAGTCTGTGATAAACTGCATCCAGTGACTTCAGAGCAGAAGCAGCAGCATGGGAATACAAAATGTCTCCATAATGAAACACAGACTGCTCGGTCATCCAGGATCATCCAGGACCACAGGATTATTTATTCTGACTCCGACTCTCTGGAGTTTGAAGTTTGTCGGACTGATTGTGAAATATTTTTGGATGTAATCTGTTTTTTTGTCACAGTGTGACTGATAGTTCTGCTCACATTTTAATATTTTGATTTAGTCTGGTTCTTGTTCTGGACTGAGCTTCTGCCTGTAGGACTCAGGTCCGTGTCAAGATATTCTGTAATCTCTGCCCTTCAATCAGATTAGGGAACAGGTCAGTCTGGGTTTGGTGGATTTTGAGGAGAAGTTATTCCAGTGTGTAAGAGCTAATTTGTCTGACAGGTTCACAGTTTGTTGTGCATGAACAGGACTGGACTTAACAGGACCTGGACTGAACAGGACCTGGACTGAACAGGACTGGACTGAACAGGACTGGACTGAACGGGACCTGGACTGAACAGGACTAGACTGAACAGGACTGGACTGAACGGGACCTGGACTGAACGGGACCTGGACTGAACAGGACTGGACTGAACAGGACTGGACCGAGACCAGAGGAAACAAACCTGACTCAGTGACTGATGTCTGTGTTTGTTGTCAAAGGAGTTTAGTTTGAGTTCTCATTGGTTCAAGAGGCTGAAGTCTTCATCATCGTCATCGTGAAAAAAAACAAAAAACAGGATGTTTTATATTTCAGTCTCAGTTTGTTGAGTCCTGCAGGACTCTGCTGACCTCAGTCCAACAGTCTCTACAGAGTCACATGACTGCAATGGAAAATGGAAATTGATGGCACAATAAGGCAGAGTCACAAAGTCCGACACACACACACACACACACACACACACACACACACACACACACACACACAACGA
>OMLF01055373.1:0-16557 GCA_900302615.1 Holocentrus rufus
GATGTTGAATGAAAAAAAAAAAAAAAAAAAAAAAAAAAAAAAAAAAAAGGTGAAACATCTTTTAAAGCATAATTAAAGCAAAGATAATGAATTGAACTTAATTAACTGCAGCTGATATGTTTGACCCAGTTGCAATTTCTTGCACTGCCTCCTCCTTTTTTTTTTTTTTTTTTTTTTTTTTTTTTAACCTATGTGAGCCTTAGGACCAACATTTCCGGAGGACTTGCCGCTGAGCAAATGTGCCACAGGACTAAGAGACCCTGCTGCCATCCAATTTCACCTTTTGTTATGCTTTTTGAATGTTTCTGACTGCTTCCTTTTAGTCCATGCCATGACTGTAGCTTGTTATTAATAACTCACATTCAGCATTCGCACCAGTGTACTCCTACCTACCACCCACATCCTGTCTCCGCATACTGTGGACTATACTGGATGTCATGTATGCAACATCCTGTCAGCAAGCCCAGAAATGCACCTTCTTTTTTGATTCTATCTGCTCAGTCCCACTGATTTGATTTCTCTTTTTGATGTTGGAATTTCGTGAGTTTGGCCCTGCATCTTTTGAGCTGGGCTCAGCTGACTATTCACAATGAGAAAAGACCGTGAAAAGTGTGGTGTCAAATTTTTAAAAATGTTGCCAAGCTGCCAGACACTTCCATTTTAGGACTCATCTGTTAAAAATCACACATTTCCCCCCTTACAACAAGCTGTTTTTTTTTTTTTACCCAGAAAAGAGAAGGACTTGGTACTATCAAAGACTTGTTCACTGATAATATATTCTTGTCACTTGCTTAGCTTAAAGGAATACTCCAACACTTTGGGCAAAATACCCTTTTTCTGACTGACAGACTGAGACCGA
Organism: Holocentrus rufus; assembly: GCA_900302615.1. Lineage (NCBI taxonomy): Eukaryota > Metazoa > Chordata > Actinopteri > Holocentriformes > Holocentridae > Holocentrus > Holocentrus rufus. The sequence goes on from OMLF01055373.1 coordinate 860, forward strand.
GACAAGATGTTCGATACCATTTTCACCTCTGTACGTCCACTGCTTCGGTTCTGATGGCTAGCATTTCCTGTTAGCTTAGCATAAAGACTTGAAATCGATAGGACCCTTTAGCCTAGCTCCATCAAAGTTAAAATCTAAACTTTACAGCAACTCCAAGGCCTTTTTATTTACACAATGTATCGTGTATTTGAAATACACCTCTCGGATTTTTTATTTTTTTTAAATGAGATTTGTTTCAGGAGATGTTAGATGGTAGGACACTAAATGCTGAACATCTGTGTTCAGCAGTTATAGTTCCTACCACCTAACTTAAAAAAAAAAAAAATCCGATACATGTTCACGATAGGAAATAAGACAGTTTTGGAGTAGGAGCTGCTGTAAGGTTTATTTTTTTCACTTTGATAGTGCTAGGCTAATGACTCCTGTAGACTTCAAGTTTTTATGCTAAGCTAACACTAAATGCTACCCATAAGAACCAACCAGTGGACATACAGAGGTGAAAATGGTATCAAACATCTTGTCTCAGTCTGGGTAAGTCAGAAAAAGGGCATTTTGCCCAAAATGTTGGAGCATTCACTTAAAGCAAAATCTTTTACTACAACTACTATTTCCAAGTCAGGAACTGTGCTAGAGGAAATACTTCAAATTTTGAAACCTATAATGCTCCTGATGAGTTTCGGGAGCGCCCGTTTCCCTGTTGACAACCGAACCTGACACCAAAAAGCTGGTCCATATGATTGTAAGTATATATGCTGGTCAGACTGCTCCTCCATCACAGCACCTGAAGGTGGTTTGGGAGAGGGAAATCTGAGAAGAAGATGCACGGGCGAAATGTCGCCCATGCATCATACTGTTCATCCCCATCACCACTTTATATCAAATTCAAATAATCTGATTGGTTCTGCACCTGTGTTTCATTGTAACACAGAAGTTTATGGACATGATCTCCCTCCTAATCCAGAAACTGCAGAAACTGCCAGAAACACAACAGTTAGAAATTCTCAGTCACTGATTCAGTCACGATTCAATATGGAATAGTCCTTGCAAAAATAAATAAAATACACAAATAACAACAACAACAAAATGTTCTTAAAGTCTAGCATAAAGTGACATCCCCTCCTTTTACATGGAGAAAATCCGGTATGAGATGTTAGGGAAAGCAAGTGGGTTTAAACAGATATGGCAACCCTTCCTTGACTACATCAAAGCAATGACACCTGTCATGACACCTCAATGATTCTCATTTCTAATATTCCTATATCATGTATTTATATATATTTCTCAACCATACCATTTAACTGTATAAAGAGATGACCATAGAAACCTATACAGAAGAGTACACTGTTGTTTGTTTTTTTCTGACGTGATGGGAGGGAGGGGGCGGCTAACTTTGTTTAATTCATTTCTTGAAGTTATAAATAAAAGTAAATGAATAAAAACAAGAAAAGATAACATGAGTGGTGTACTTACTTTTGTCCTTGATTGCTGTAGTTGTTGTCGTAAGATTCATATCCCTGGTCATCGTAAGCTGTTCCATAGCCATCGTCGTATTCCTAAAGAAAGAGAGGCAACATGTTATGCTAACTGGATGAGGTGAAAATGGTGAAAACACCAAGCAAATATTCTGATGTGGAGTAGATGATGTTCAAACGATGGCCAACAGTGAAAACTTGAGTACATAAAACTAAAGCTAAACCCATGCCTCTGATCCTGAAGAACTGAATGATTAAGTGAAATATTACCAAAATTGCAATATGGCCAAGTTGCTGGAACTACTTTTTTTTTTTAAGATTGTAAAATGTGATAAAATGCTATTATAAATGAAGCATTGTGATGCTACAGAGATGCACTGGCCTACAAACTGATCCAGATATGACAAAACAAGTTTGTTTGGTATAGACGCCAGCAAAAATCACATCATCATAAGAAAAAAGTGAAAATAAAAAAAAATGCAGAAATTATTCCCACTAAAATCTTGAATCATATCGCTATATTTGTCAATATAATTGCAATGTGATTTTTTGTTGTTTAGGCCCATTACCATGCATTGTTTTGTGAAATCAGCACCAATATATCTTTCTGATATCACTTCCAAACAGATTCCCCAGCTGTTTAAATGTGAACTTTCAGCGTGCCGTGACATCATGCTGTGAGAATTTTGTGCTCGTTTGGGTTGACTTTGAACTTTAACACCTATGGCACATCACCATCCGTCAAAATGCTTGTTGGGTCGTAGCTTTCATCCTCATTAGACTATAACTCGGCGATGCACTCATGCCTTCCAGTCAAACCACATGCAAGTGCAGCAGTTCGACGTACACCAGATGCTAACGGGGGCTTGTTTTGACGCTGCTGGTCTCGCACCGCTTCTGTATTGGAGAGGCAACCCCAGTCCTGCCCTTGTCCCCGTGTCAACTGAGTGACAGTGAGATGTAAAGACTCACGCCCTGGCTACGTTTCATCACCACCTCAAAGGATGAGCCTTGAACATCTGTTTGTGCTCCAGCAATCTGCCCCGTTCCCCCTCTGCACCCCACCCAGGCCCCCGCCAAGAGGAACATCAAAGGGAAACAGTGCCGCACCCGTCCTAATTTGGGATAAATGGGACTTATGTTCCACAAAAGACATCGACCCCTAGCGACACATCTCTCATCCCCCACACACTTCTTTGCTAATTCCATCTGCCCCTGATTTGCATGCTTGAAATGAATGTCTGTAAGATTTAGCACCAGAAGAAAATACTCATCACATCCATATTATTATTAAGGCCCTAATGCTTGATTAGAAACATGCATTTGCCAAATGACAGTATTTGAATTTGGTCTTTTATCTTTAATCCTCCAGAAAACGGAGTGTGTGTGAAGGAACTACATATGAAGTTCATCAAAGCTACCCGGGTGCGATACTAGATTTTTTTTTTTTTTGCCTCAGTTTTCCTCTGCTAAGTCACCGGTGTTTAAAGGTTTGTTTTTGGTTACTTAATCATTACTGTGTAATGGCCTCTAATTTCAGTGGTTACCTCATCTTCTGTAAGGTTTGTTTGTTCTGCAACAGTTCGTTAGTCATACTCTTCTTCCCCTGGTGCCTGCCAAGCTGAAGCAGCTACAGCCTTGGCAGAGGATATGCGTAGTGCGAACACACCTTAAGCTTTGCCACAAGACAACATTTTGTTTTATGTATTTTCCTGCAGTAAGTTGGGACAAATGGTTCATTCACTCATTCATTTCGCCATTTAGCCCTTCACTGATTCATTTCTCGTCCTAGGCATCTCTCTACTTAGTTTGTAGTTTTGCTTGAATATAATTAGTGGGGACTCATAGTGTATTTTTGAAATCGTTCATATTTGCTTCTAACTCTCTTTGGGCATCCCAATGGGTGGCTTTTGGAACTTGTTTTGCTCCCCTTTCTTTCTTTCTTCTTTTTTCCCTTTTCTTTTGGTTTTGCTGTGGTCTTTGTTAGCTCCCTTCTATTTGTTTGGAGGTAGCTTGAAGGGAATATAAGTCCCTCCTGGAATTTGTAATTTTGCAATTACAAGAGCTTTTGCAAAGTCAACAACTCCCCACAGCTAGTGCAAGGACTTGTAATTTTAGTCAATAACTGTACTTTTTACAATATTAAGCCCCTTAAATCTTTTAAAAACAACAGGGGCAGCAGTTTTCAAAAAGCAGCGCATTTTTCTAAAAAAAACGGAGTCTAAAGGCTCTTTCCAAAAGGGAGATGAATTTGTATCCTTTGATTTACAATTTTCCATCCTTACACTTCACTGCAAATGGAAACAAAAACAAAAAAAGAAGAAACGAAAGGCACACACAAATTACCTTTCAATTTTTTGGAATAGCTATCAGAAAACATGACTTTGCTTGCAATCATCACAACATTGGCAGTATGCAAAGCAAAGGTAACATCCGGTCCGCGGGGAAACAGCAGGGGGGTGGGGTGGGGTGGGTGGATATTCTGGAGTTATATTTGAGGAAACAGGCTTTTGGAGGGCAGCCCCAAAAAGAATACATTAGGAAGAAAGTCGACAGGAATTATGAGCCATGGGAACATGTGTAGTTCTGTTTGTAGTTCAGAAGTATATTACTGCGCATGTCAAAGTCCATGATGTATAAACTCATCAATGAATATTTATGATTTTTCGGCAACTGCTTGATGCATATTTATGATGATCATGTTTTAGTCTGATGACTGATTTGACAGAGGAACCGAGCCTGCCCCCAATCATGAATATGTATAGGAATATCATCAGACTGAGGAGACTTATGATACTGTATTTTGTAGACTGAGTGGACCGAGCTCAAGCCTCTATCTACTGCCCTAGCACTCTAACATCGTTGAGATACTGGATGATCATTTTTATTATTGCAGCTGATCCTAGTCTGAACCAGTAGTTTATTATGTTAACTACCTAGAAGGGTAAAGGTGACAAACGGTAACTAGAAATACTGCAAAATCAGAAATGGTCATTATGTTAGTATCAGGGGCATTTTATCAGAGAGTCATTCCTCATGCATTTCAAAGTAGAGGAGAAAAAAAAAAAACGATAATGCAAATTACACAGTTTACTCAAACTCATAGCCAGGACGTTTGAAGTAATCTGAAACAACACTTAAACTAAAAGGCACCTATTGAAGTAAGCTTGTGCATTCACGTAAACATTGTTAGAAAATTCATCCTATTTGAAATTGAAATAATGTTGCTGTGTTTTCATCAGAAACCGGCTTATTTTTATTTCAAAACTCAGAGGATTAACCTTTTTCAAATGTATTTAAAAGTTGGCTCTATTATACCAATTGCAGGCGAGGATAAACAAGTCTGGGGATGAATATTGAATGATAGGAATCTCTGCAGGAGGACAGAAAGTAAAATCATGGGGCTGTGATTGTGAAGGCAGCCTTACTTACCAAATAAATCAGTCTCCTTGCTTAGAAAAATTAAAAGGACAGCCACAGTATTGGATGAAAGTCAACTGGTTTCATTGGTCACTACATATTGACTTAGAAACCAAGCCAACCTCTTTTCACACATAAGGCCTGTCCATATGGCCACATGATAAACAGAGTAGCTCATTGTTTCCACTTGTGGTGTTTCTTCAAGGGCACCAGCACTCGACAACTTTTAACTTACAGTAAAGGGTTCAGGATTTTTCAACCCAGTATGCATAAAAATGTTGATATCCATCATTTATAACATTGTGCAACCTCACCACTAGCTTTAGTGATGAGAAACTCACTGCTCTGTTGTAGCGCTTTGCTAGCCGTTCAACAGGGCACTCGCTTTCAACCTCAAAAACCATCAAAAACGGGATGCTCACTCAAAAAGTTGCGGATGGTGCTTTCTAACAGGTTTACATTGCCTTTTATACATAAACACCGTCCTGCTGCTAACTTGGCTAATGCAGCGTTCACTTGACCTCGGACATTTGTCTTATAAATTTCTGGCCTGTGACAACATGATGTTCACAGTGTCAACTCAGGAAAACGGAGGATACGTTCTTTGATATTCCCTGTGTAGGAAAATTCAGAGTTTCTTCTTCTTGTGAGCATTCATTTATCTCAAGTTGTCACCGTGAAATTCCATCCATGTTCCCATGATCACAGCATTAGCCGCAGCACAATGATGCAGATGTTGATAAGGCAACATATTAGGGTCAGTCCTAAATAAAACTTGTTTGAAAGTTCATCTATAATGGCTTTTGAGGTTGAGAACAAGTGCCATGCCTGCCTGTGTTGAATGCTAGCATGAAGCTACAGCAGTGTGCTGTGTTTCTCCTCACAACAGCTAGCTGTGAGGTTGTGTTATGCAACTTCTAACTGGTGTAAAATATATTATGCTAATTGCAGAAGGTATATTTAAACTTAAAAAAAGAAAAATAAAGATTGGGCTCTGTGTACATGCAAGGTAGAATTTATTGTGCACTAAATGAATCAAGACCCTAAAACATATCTTCCACCAAAGACAGTCTGTAGCTAGCATCCATGGCTATACTGTAGCAGGTTGCCACTACAGCAATGAATATAGTAAATTCATGTGTACAGAACTGTAACCGTGGAAATGTCTTTAGCTAGCCTCCATGGCTACACTGTAGCAGCACTGCAACTTGGACAATTTAAGATTGCAAGTTAAGATTGCCATTTAGCCTCTAACCAATAATTAAAAGTTTTGTGCTTTCAACCTTAATTAAAATTAACTCTGGAAAAATCTTCCGTGCTTCTAATCTAGGTCATCAATTGTCTGCAGTAACCAAGAGGGTAATGTCTTTTTGCCACAAGGTGTCGCTACACAGTTTGATTAGAAAGCACCAAACGGACCACACTTCTTGACTAGAGAGTGATATGATTACAATAGATGTGAAAGGTTGGTATTTAGAAATAAAAGACCTCAGAATGCCTTCATGTGCCAGTCATCACTGCGTATTCAACAGAAATGTAATAAAAACTGCATTAAAGTATAACATCCAATTTAATTATCCAATTATTCTATTATTATTCCACTCAAGTTCACATGGGAAGTAGTTCTTCAACAAAATCAGTCTGCCTAAGGTAGTGTCAACCTACAGCATTGTTTCTCCTCAATGTGGAGCCATAATGCACAAGGTGCTATAACCATGTTTACTATAGTGTGATACCAGAGCAGGTGGATGCCCTGATTAGTTTTCAGTACAAGCCATGTGCCATTACTGCTAACTGAGCCGTCCTCTCATCTCATTGGTGACTCTATCTAGGTGCTGTCTAGTCACATTGGGCAAGACTGGCCGATGTTAAGGACCACATTAAACTTTAACAATGGCATGTTATTGCCATTTATTAGGGCCAGCCACTCTATAATTGAGTTACAAGCGAACTGAGAGGAGAAACAAACTTGCTTTATAAATCACACCAGCAAGTCTGAAATGACACTTGAGATTCTTTCCTTTGCACACGCTGAAGGCTGATGGCAAAGCGGAGAGCGTCAAAATGGAAAGCGGCCTGACAGTGTAAGTGATGCTATTATCATATTTGATGCAGTCATATTGATATACCATTTACTCCAAATCTTGGAGAGCACAATTGCACAACAATACTGCAATACTGCTGTTTCCAAGACTAAACAGGATTAGTGTGACAGGGAGAGGTGGGGGGAGATGGAGAGGGAGACAGAGAGAGAGAGAGAGAGAGAGACGGAGATCGAGAGAGTGAGAGAGAGCAGCCCCTAAGTGAGTCTTTCATTTGTATGCCAGTGGATGGCTGAGAGGCGTGTTGTTAAAAGATAAGGACTGGCCTCTGAGGCCACTGAAGACTAACAGAGGGCCTGGCACTGCATGTTACAACACCAGTATCACAGCCGCTCCACTGTGCTCTACAATACCGCTGTAACAGATAGGGATGCCACGGTCATAGAGAATAGGCTTTTGAGGCAGCAGATTTGTTCAGAGCATACTGTACTAAATCCAAATGATGTCCACATTACACTGTCCACACATTATTAACCTTGCCGGAAATTGCTCACACTGCACCGCCTATGGGCTGCTGAAATCTATACAGGGAAAAGGCACCACAAAAGGCAAACGAGCAAAAAGTGGAAACTTCACAATTTAACTAAATCAAATGAAGAAGCAGAGCCTTCATTTTTTTCCCCCCCAGACGACTCGGCTATGATACCATCTGTCAGAAGAAAAATGCTTAGCCTCCATACAGCTGTGCCACACGCTGCTCCAAACTTGTCATGGATAAAAGCACAGTCATTTCCAATGGCATTACTGTAAGACAACATAATAGAATGTTTTCATGCGTCTAACTGATGAGCGACAAGATTCCTGTTCCTACAGAGGTGGTAATCGTATCAGGTGAAAAGTTTACCTGCATCGCACAGACACTGCATGTTCAAAGTGTGTCAGAGTATCATACTGCAGTCACCAACAATAGAAACCATTCTGTATGTACGTTGTAACAATGCATTATGTAAAAACAACACAATTTCTAATAACAAAATGTAATAAATGTTCCCTCTATTATGTAATAACACCTGCATTTTGTAATTACATCTTGCCACATTTTTAACCCCTTGAATGGAAAACGAAATACATTTTTTCAAATTTGTAATAAATTATTACATAATGCTGTAAAATTATTACATTTTGTGTTCAAAAGGTTTCTTACAAAATGCAGCTGATTTTTACAAAGTGTGGGTGTTATCACATAATAGAGGGAGCATTTATTACATTTTGGAGAGTTAATACAAAATGTGTTATTACATAGTGCATTGTTACATATGTTTGTACTACATTTTATTTTAATGACATGGTTCTCCTCAAAAGTCACAGCACAGTACAGTGATTCAGCAGAGGCAGTTTTGAAGTTGTGGACATTGCTCATCTCTACACTGTTTTCAAAGCCAAAAACTTGTGGCTTTTGTCTTTTCTCTGTCTCATGTTTTGGTTTGCCTAAGGCATTGCTTAAGAAAAATCTCAAAATAGTCATTTGGTTGGCTGTTATTTATTTTTTTTATTTTTAACATGCCAATGCTTATTCCAGTGCCTGCCAGCATATTTCACACACCTGAACAGCCGAGAGTTGTTTGAAGGTTTTCCTCTCTAGGGGCTGAAATACTAATCGGACCATCAGATTGAGAAAGCCTAAATGTTGTCTCATGAATCAAGATGCAACATTGCAATCCTGTGTTACACAACACAAATGTCTGCACTTTCTCTGGAGTCACTTTTGACCATTTTTCAACCTGACTCTAGGTTAAAGCCCTATTCACTAGTGTTTAGTGGGGTCCTTATGTGATTAATGAAATATATCCAATTTTGCACGGGATAATGACATCTGCAGAAATCACAGGTACCATGGATACGATTTTATAAGATCAAGATTTCACAACTTGTCACCTTATGATTTAGCAAAGCAACATTTAAAGCTTTTAAACAACAATATTTAAATTTAAAACCTTCATCTCCAGAGCAAGACAGAAATTGTGCATCTAGAATGAAAAGACAGAGGTTGCTTGCCAAAAACAAATAGCAGCTGAAATTACTGAAGGTTCAATTAGTATTACTGGGGGAAATCTGACTTCATCAAAAAAACAGTTGGTACTATAATTTGGACAATCACCAACGGTCTCCTCAATTACTGCAAATAACAGGCGATGTTGGTGCTGCGTAAATAGAGGTTTAGACAGGTTTTGATCTTTCTGTGCTCTGGACTGGACTGATCTGGACTGCAACGCTGGATGGAAGTGGCCTAAGAACTGTATATAAAATATTTTCCAATCCCTTGCACTACATTTAGTTTAAAACAGCTGCAAGGACAGCGGCATGAAAAAAATATAAGTCTTTATTGCCCACCAGACAAAATACACTTGGACTCAATTAGCCATCCGCGGCTCTCAATATGGCCGGACACGCAGCATCTCGAAGGGCCTGAGGGGCATGACAGCCATTCATAATGCCATACGAGCCAGCAAGGAGGTTATAACCCACAATGCTCAGAAAGGATTACTGTATCTGCAGGACTTAACGTAAACAATACCGACCCACTTGCAATGCACGTCGCTTGGCTTCCTCACCCAAAGGGATTAAGCTCCTCATCTGGTATGAATTCAAACAGACATAGTTAGAGTCATATTATAGGCCTTGATTTACCATGACAGCGGAGTTCAGCTGGTACTTAGCCTACTTTAACTAGCCTCCTCCGATTCTATGTTTGCCGTGCTCAAATCGTGAATCGAAATGAACTTGAAAAGTGTCCTTGTAGCACGGCAAAACGCTAGGAAATGGATGACATGCAGCCTTATTTAGGAATTGAGAATTACATTATGACTAATTCTTCGCCAATGGGATTAGTGGCAGGTAAGACAGAGATCTCAAAGCGCCTAATGAATTACATGAAATGAGATTTGGCTGGAATCATAGTAACTATTCAAGTCTGATTGGGGCTGCCAAGGCTGAATCACGGGATAATAACATTTCTGTGATTTTGTTTGGTAACAATTGGATTCAGAGTAATTTGATACTGATACTTACAGGACAAATAGAAGCTTTTGATAGAAGTGGATTATGTAAACCAAACCGTCCAGACAAAGAAACATCCATGTATCATCAATCACCAAGAGATAAGGTAGGCTTAATGCGTTTTGTCAGAACTAGATAGAAGAACAAAAAGCAGCATGTGCCTACAGCTGAACTAATGCTTTGGCCCATGGCTATGCCACATGGCAACTAACAGGCAAAAAAAAAGAAGATGGGAACAGGCAAAGCAGTAATAAATGTAGGCAACAAGCATGGACAAGAAACATCCCTACACTATGTCATTTCGCCAATGAACACAACGGCCTATTTGTCAACGCCTGATGGAGAACACTAGTCGCGGGATCGTGATGTATTCAGATAACACGGAGCAACTCATTCAGCCTCTAATTTGCAGCGATGTGGTTAGATTTATCATCTGGCAGATGTTGGGGGTCTTTTTTCCACCCAGATACACAGGTGTAGGTGTCGGGGGATGCAGTTTACAACTGTGACAATGATGGGAAACAGCTGGTCCAGGAGTCATTCTCTATGACCTCCACGCATTTGAATTGCAACCTCTGAATAAACCTGTCAGATGTTGTTAGGTATGGGCTGCTGGAGCAATTTTGCAACGCAGGCCACCTCCTCTCTGCCTCTATCTGCTAAATATGCGATGTTGATGCCAGAGTCTCTGGGGAACTTGCCTTGACAGTACGGCGGGAGACTCTCTTGGCAAATGCACAAAGGGTCTGACTCTAAGCCTAATATATTCATCTCTGGCAGCTGTTGATATTTCACCAAGGTTCCCATAAGACTGCGCAGGTAAGCTACAACACCAAATCACAATAACAGCAACAATAACAAATTCCCCTTCTTTGTGCTAAAAACCACATGCTCTAAGACAAAAGCTGAATATGGCGTAGAGTGCGACATGCACACGAGGGTTCAATTGATCGAGGTTCTTGAAGGCTGAGACCGATACTTTTGGACTGAAGCCGCCAATAGCCGATAGTTGGGGCCAATATCTTTTTATTCAACCATATCAATGCCAAAATAAGCTACCAAAAATTCAGTGTTGTTACCAGATTTTAGGCTTGTAAGAGTAGGAAAGTATTTGGAACAGAATTCAGACAAAAGGGAAAAGGTTGCAGCACTTGAGTCTGGTCTCCAGACCACTTTTCTGATGTCTGGGTCTGTTTAATGTCTATTTTTACTCTTGGCCACTTCTGGATGTCGGCTCCACTTTTTTCAGCCCATCTAAAACATTTTGTAGATACATTTTTCTGCGCCTGGTCCACTTTTGTTCATATTCTCCCTGGCTCCATAAGGAGTTAGACCTGTTGCACCACAGCATGCAATGGTCCACACACTTCTGCGCATTGATTTGAGGAAATCGTTCGCCTTAATTAGCTGGATGTTGAAGGGTTTAGCACAGAGCTCAGGCACACAGATGTACAACTCTGCTGATCCATCAGGAAATCCTTAGGCATTAGTTTTATGTGGAAGGACATGGGGCTTCATTTGCCCTGAGCTCTGGCTTCACTTGATCTCAACCTCCTTTGGACCTGGTCTTGACTCAAACTTGAATGGACCTGGTCTTGGAATTGACTTGGACTCAGCTAAGGTGGTCTGGACTACAGCCCTGCCCATATGGCCATCACACTCTACATTGAAATCCAGACTGGTGAGACAGGTTTTACTGCAGCTTTTACAACCCTGAAGCTGTAAAACAAAATCATATCCTTGCCAGCATTATAATGGTAGTGACCAATTCTGATTAGCTGAACTCCATTTTGATTTAATTTTCCATTTTAATTCCATTTAAGGCCTATATCGGCTTGAATGCATGGAGATCTGTGCCTAAGAGCACCTGTGTATCTGAGCAGTATTTTTTTTTCCTATACTCACATATTCGCCGTATGAGTCCTGCACTATGGGAGGAGGCGCTCGGTATCCGGCGGCTGGAGGGGCGCCCCTGGCTCTCTGCACCCCCCTGCCTCTGGAAGATGGTGCCCGACTGGGTGGAGCACCTCTGGGTGCTGCTCCGCGGGGCACTGCTGCATGTAGAGGAGGAACTCCTCCTCGACTCCTGACACAAGACAAACAGCCATCGGGTTTTAGATGAAAGCACAAAAAGTCAACGTGGCGCCATCTGCATAGCAACATTTTTACAGGTCCATTTAACGGGTCTTGTGGAGCATGTGGTAAATGCTGTGAATTATTAAAGAGAACGGGCTATGTGTGCATGATCTTTGCCAGGGTTTGGGTTGCTCTGATTTAAAGCAAATATCCCATTAAGAGGAAAGTTCTACATATGATCTGAAAGGGAAAATTCACATTTAATAATGTTACACTCACATATCATCAATTTTCATGTTATATTTTACTTTTATGATGTACCCACTTTCCCTCAACCTGCCTTATCTACTTCAGTTAGTGATTTCCTACATTTCCCTGAATTTTCCCAGACTTTCTACAACCTCCACAGAAGGGATGTGAACCGGTTGCATTCAGTTGTGGGTTATATGAGTCGTGAAGAGATCGATAGTGATCATGCATTTTGAGTTTTTCCAGGTGTGAAAAAATGCATCACTCAAAATACAACATATCTTGTGGCTGCACTGCATTGTGGGTCATTGAGGCCACGTTCACGGCCGAAATTGGCATCCCTGACTCTTCTATAAATGGATTCTTCCCTGTGTGATTGCTGAACAAGATGGCAGCTCTAGAATGAAGTGCTTTGCTTTTTGATTTTGACTCAAAAACCTGACATTCACTGTTGAAATTTTAGATACTGAAAACTTTGTTATCAAACTGGAAATATCTTAACGTGACATTTTAACGGTCAAAGCGTTAAACCTGAATTTTTCCTTTAGCATTTGTACAAAAGCAACTAAAAAGCCACATTAAGACTTGCATAGTCATCTAGAAACACTTTTCGGAGCTGTTCCATTGACAATGTGGCAGTACCGGGGGCGATTTTACAGGTATATTAGCACATTTTTTGCTTCAGAAACGTTTACCCTCAGATGAATTAGCACAGAACTCAGACTTAAACCTGTGATGTAATCAAGATGCAAGCAAAGTCAAGCTGCTCTGCCGAAAATGAAAGGCAGCCTAAACTTTGCTGTCAGGCAGAATTTTTTTTTTTTGAGCTTTTACACCTAACTGAGCTTCCTTTTGAAGCAGCGAGCTGATGTGAACCAGCAAGTGTAGTCACAGCAGCAGAAAAAAACCACCAAGGGTGCTCTCTAGGTCACTTTTTGCTGTGCTTTCCATTTCATCGTCAACGGAGCTGTGCAGAAAATTGGTGAAACACTGCAGTTTTGGGGCAGGGGAAAAAATCTTCTCTCTCATTTCTGGCTTAGAGGGACGGCGGTGAATGTTTTACTCGAAGAAATCGAGCTGTCCTGAAGCATGCAAAAAATACACAGGGTGTTGAAAGGTCAGTTCTCCTTTAAGTACGGGACTTCTCTTCCTGCAAAGGTCCAGGTCAAAGCCAAAGTGGAATTTGTGACCCTTACAAACACCAACTAGTGGCATCTACTAGTGTGAATATACTATATACTTTCTGCCGAGAAGCCTGTGGGACTTTTGTCTTATCACACTCAAATTAGGCGTGGTAAATGCTAATTACAGTGTAATTTAAAACACAGCCAATTATATTCTGACTCAGAGCAATACAAACACCCCACTCCGTGACCTTGTTTATCTGGAAATCTGTTGAAAAGATATGTGTTTGCTTTTATGAACACAGAGAACAAACACCGGGGCGCTTCGCCTTCTCTGTTTTGAAAGTGCAGCGTTAATGCAGAGAACGCTGAAGTCTTGTAGCGGCCATGAGTATTGTTGTTTGTGCTCTTATGAGGTCTCAGAGGATTTAGCATGGATTCAGTGGGATGGAAAAGAGGCAGGCACATAATACAGATTATTTGCATAAAAAGGCTGTTATGCAAATTGGGTTTTATTGTTCTGCAATTCAACACCAGGCATTACATCACTGTGCGTTATTATACAAAACTATACAGAAGTTTATTTTCTGATGACAATTGAAGGTGTTTACTGTGATGGGCTACCAGATTGATCTTCGGGTCTCATTGGTGAATCCCTGGAGATTGAGCCAATAATAAAATTCAGGTGTTGGGACAGAAACGTCGGCACATGGAATGGCAAATCAAAACTTGAAGGACTGAAATACAAACCGCCACCCGGAGAAACCTGGACTCGCCAATGTTAGATCTTTTGCCTCTGTTGTGACTTTGAAATCCTTTGGTATAAAGAGCAGCCAGCTTGGTAAACATGAGCGGTTTACTGAGGTCACCTTGGATGATTTCTGGGCATTGAAGTTCAAACAGTTTTCAAACAGTTACTTCTCGATGCCATTTGGAGCCGACAATGCACAAAACAGAGCCCCGCGCAGCTTTAATGAATAATACCACTGTCTTTTTTTAAGTTTGTGCCAATGGTCTGGGTTGTCCCTCTCCTCTAATTCCTGCTGGCGGCTGCAGACAGTCAGCATAGTTGGAGATATCAGGGCTCATTTTCCTCCCTTCAGAAGAAGCCATTTGCTGCCATTCATTCTTGTACAGTATGAAAAACAACTTCCACAAACTTGAAAATTGCCTGAGCCAGATAATCCATCACAGTAAACATGAAGCCTTAATTAGCTTTTGCCAAAGTTTTTGTTTTATCCCTTTTTCTTTGTGGGCAAGTTGAGTGTTTTCGTATCAATGTGTGCGTTATGTTATGCCGTGCTTCCTGTCAATCACCTGACACCCACAGGAGGAAATTGGAAGTCTCCACCAGAAAATAATTCCTCAAAAACATGTCGCCTTTCAGACTTTATTGTCACATCCATGTCTTATTATTTTGGGCTTATTTGTTAACTGAGACAGCAGTTAATTTCAAGCTAGGCTTGACACCATACGGTTTGTATTTTAGTTTTTTTTTTTTTTTTTAAATCACACACTGCAATGTGAATGGGGCAAACTATTCAAAGACAGAAGAAAAGGGCCTGTAACTCTAAATGACACCATATCCTCCTTTTTTTGATGAGAAGGCAAAAGGATATCATGCACATGCATCTACAGACAAAACACAGCCTTGCCAGTAGCTCCTTAAGTGTAATTAATACCCAATCCCCGGCCATGCACACACACACACACGCACACGCACACACACACACAGCCTTCTTGGAAGCAGGCTACCTGGGAGGCCCTGGAACAGGTGTCCCTCTTCCACGGGCGGCCGACTTGCCCCTCACCGATGGCACCTTGGCATCCTCCGAGCCGCCATTCAGGTATGTGAGCTCCTGCAGCTGGGCCTGTCTGATCTCATCATTGTAATCCTGCAGACAGAGGTAGCATATACACACACGCACACACACACACACACAAAAGCAAATGTACATGCACGCACACACACGCGGCAACACACTCGCTTTCAATTACACTGTATTAAATTACGTCCTTTATCTCCAGGGCTACAGCCCCGGGAATATCTAATTAATGTACTTTACAGTACTGCCGTGACCGCTGTTCCTGAGGCAGCAAAACATTTCAGATCCCCCGCTGATAAATCCTTGGGACCCCATTTGGCTTTATCGTCCCACACAGTTGTTTTTTTTTGCCGCTGAATTAAAACACGTAATTAACATGGAAATAGGTCTTTAATCACAAAGCGATTGATATGATTGTCATGTGTCCGCTCT
>OMLF01055376.1:0-18018 GCA_900302615.1 Holocentrus rufus
TTTTTTTCTTAATTACTCTATAATTGCCTGAGATGCATAAGATGGAGGGAGAACAGACAAAGGAGGAGTGTTCTTTAGAGTCTTTATTACGCCAACACTGGTATAGGTATGCATGCAATAAGTGTACTTGTGCAATCAAGTAAAAACAAATATCGGAAAACGGCTGGTCTCTCCCTGCTATCGGTATTTTGCCGATTATCTTTCGAAAAGACGGCGATTCGACGGCAGAAAGAGGTAACATTTCTTCTACTACGTACGAGGCAACAAGCTTATTTATTTCGGATTTTGATGTTGGTGGTAGTACCTTATGTTCAAATGAATGTTGTGTGCGTTGTGTGTGATGAATGATATGTATGACTGGCAAATGTAATGCAAGTAATGCAAGTAACTAGCTGAAAACTGTAATAATATTACCATTTTCAGATGAGTAATGCCTTACACTGCTAGTTACTGAAAAAAGTAATATTATTACAGTAACGCGTTACTTTGTAACACGTTACACCCAACACTGAATATAAGTTAAAGCATAAAAAACCCTAAATGTTACTAAAAGTGACTAAATTCAAAGGAAATGAAAGTAAAAGTAATGAAAAGTAACTACATGCAGCTAAAAGTAATTGAATGTAAGTAAGAGTAAAACTAAATGTAACTGAAAGTAAGTAAAATAACAAATGTAGCTGAAAGTAACTATATGAAACTGAAAGCACAAAAAGTGACTAGATGTAGTAAAATGTGATTAATGTGACTAAACGCAAATAAACGTAAATAACTCTAACTAAAGGTAACTACATATAACTGAAACTAAAAGTAATTAACACTGAACACTGAAATTGAATTTAGTTAAACATATCTAATGAATCTAAAAGTAACTGCCATTTAATGTAAGAAAATATAACTGAACGTAACTTAATGTAACTAAAGTTAAGTACCTAAATTTAACTAAATTAAATGTAATTCAAAGTAAATAAATGTAAAATAAATGAGTAAATGTGACTAAAGAGAACTACAAGTGCCTAAATGTAACTATAAGTAAATTAAATTAAATGTAATTCAAAGTAAATAAATGTAAAATAAAATGAGTAAATGTAATCAAACATAGCTAAAAGCAACCAAATGTAATTAAATAGCTGAAATAACTGAAATAGCTAAATGTAATGAAAAGTAACTGAATGTCACTAAAAGTAACTAAATATAATTAAAATAAAAGGAAATAAATTTTATTCAGTTAAATAAAAGTAACAAATGTAAGTAAGTAAATGTAACTGAAGTACATAAAAGTAGCCAAATGTAGTTAAATGTAACAAAAATTAGTTTACTTACCCCTCTTCGGACCACAACCTTATCGAGGTGGAGGGGTTTGTGTGTCCCTGTGACTCTGAGAGCTGTTTTGTCTGGAGCATCGGGCTCCTGGTAGGGTCACCCCTGACAAGTGGTCTCAGAAGAGGGGCCAGACTAATAGCGGTCCATGAAGACTCCCATGATGGCCAAGGACGAAGATAGTCCTCAATCCTTAGCACTGGCTCTGGCAGCAAAAACTGTGATAAACCATCAGCATTAGCATGACACAACGCCTGGATCAAGAGCCATCATGCTTCTTCACATGTTGGTGCAGTGACTTCCTTCTGTAGTCTTTGTCAACTGAGGAAAAAAACATGGGCATCTCTTGTGTCTTTCCACTTCACATACAGGATGAGATTATCCCTGATCCACTCAGTCAGTTATCTTTTGGATAGCATTCACTTTATTCCTGATCCACTCTTTCGATTGTCTTTTGGAGAGCATTCACTTTGGTCTTGCTCAAACTTAGTCCCAGTTGGGGCCACAAGCCCCAATATTGGATCTTGTGCAGATGATAGGAGAGAACTGTGCCAGTGAAGAAGTTGTTTACAAACACAAAGCAGTCTATCCCAAGGTAGGGCACTAGAAAAGCTTCACAACAGCATCATAGCTCAGGTTGTTCCCACTCGGCATGAGTGCTTTTCCACTGGTACAAACAAAAGTTGTGCATAGCCCATCTTTATGTCAGCTAGAACAAACAACATTGAACCCTCTTTTGTTTTGTCTTCATGCATTGCTTCATCCCATGCTAAGCTTTAGTGGCTACCCTGAACTCATCTGTGACAAGATTCTTGCAATATGCCCTACATACTGTCAGGATCTGATCTGGCAGAGGCTTTGGGCTAAACAGACACTCATAAACTGGTTGGTCCTTGAGCTTGTCACGCATCTTGTCTGCTACTGGGTCATCATGAAGGAATGAATCAGCAAACTCCAGTCTGTCATCATACCACAGGGAAGCATGTGGCTATGAAGCTTGAAGTCCTTCCTCCACAGCTCTCAGGCAGCCGAGGGCTTCAGAAATCCCAGGTGAAGGACCAGGGAGAGATATTTCATCATGTCTTCAGCATCCATTACAATCCATGACGTCTGCAGCCTCTTAACTTTGGCTCTGTGTTGTCATTGCTGCTCTGGCAGATAATCTTGATAGCTCCTTTGTTGAAAAACAAAGGAGCTATACAGCTCAGCCCAGCCGCACCTCAGAAAACCTAAAAACCTCGGACCTAGTTGATGGTCCTTCTCGATGGCCTGCTTCATCCCCAAGATAGTCTAAATCTTGAATCTCTGAGGGTGGGGATATCTGTCCAGCCCTGATGGGCTGTATGTTCCCATCTGTCACAGGATTAGGAAATAGCAGGAATAAAACCCAGGTCACTGATGGCTTGGTCCCACTTCCTTGATGATGCCCTTTCCCAGAAGAGTTTAGGTCTCGCATGCAGAACCTTCCTGTGCTGTGGATCTGACACTGCAGAAAACACTGTTGGCATTACTTCTTTTGTAAAGGTTTTCTTGGCAGTTTTTCTTGCAGGTACTGAGTTTGGTGGTACTGGGTTGGTGAAGCGATGTATTGGCTTGCTTTGTGTCTATTAGAGCTTGTGTCTGTCCTGTGCTTCATTTTGTTGGTTGTTGTTTAGCTAGATCTAGGTAGGCTTATTCTTCAAGTCCTTTGAGACATGCTCAAGACAAAGGGCTAAATAAATAAACTAACCTGTTCTTGTAATTCTGATTAGACTGTGTGTGTGTGTGTGTTAACCACAAGTCAGATGTTGTGCTTATCATCGCATCGTTTTTTTTTCCTTATATGATTATGACTTTATTAAAGTTATGGTTTTAAATAGTTTTAAAGCTGGTTGTCCATATTGCTTTAATATTACAAATTTGATAATTTTAGTTACCAAATCTGTTACTTAGTTACTAATCATATTGTGTTTTAAAACACTGCAATAAACAATCACAAACAGAAATTGTCTGAGTTCGAAATATGAGCTAGATTTTCTCAACTCAGGAATAAGGTTTATTGCCTAAAATAACATCAAGTATAGAGCAGCATGAATGCGTCTTCATATTCCTAACAAAAATAATAATAAAAAACAGATCAGATAGATTATAAACGCCCTCTGATTGTGACATTTCTTTGTTTCCCCATATTGCTAAGTCCAACTACATAACTATATAAGGCTTATTAACAGTATTTTAGAACAGGACAAATTTATGTAGTTTGAATTCCTCAAAGAAAAATGTGTTTCCCTGATCAAAACAACAGATATCAAACTGGAAAAAGAAAAGTCAGAAGTATGGTTCCTTCGGTTGTCAAACAACAGTACTTTCTGGAGTCCTCTGAGCTTTGTTCTTTCTCAATATAAAAATCAATGTCTATATGACAAAGCATTTTGTGATCTTGGAATACTGTTATATTCACATGCAAAGAAATAAAATAATTAATGTATTCAGTGTGATGGTTTTAATGGTTTCTCCTTCCCAAATGGGAGATTGATCACCATTTCCAGATGGCTGATGCAGTAAAATCCACCAGACGGCCAGTTTACAGAAAACCTGTACTTAGTGTATAACTCACTACAGAATAGATTACATACTGTAATTCCAACTACATACCAAAATGACCAATTATAATAATGATTGTGAGACTAAGGGCCGGAACATAGCCGACATTATGAAGAATCTTGCAGAGTAATTGGATGCTCTGTGACCGCCAAAGAGTGCAAAAAATACTCATAATACATGTACATCATACGTTTCACCCCTGTAGCCTCTTCCCAATACAACATCACTGGTGTTGCCCCATGTGGAAAAAATATGTGTAACTCAGACTGGACCTACAGGTACCAAGCTCCATATGTGTACGCTGTCAGCAAACAGCTTGCATAGGTCAGGTAGGTAGCATTGCATTGGCATATGCCTTCCTTGTGTGGACTATGTTCCAGGCTTAAACGTAAAGCTGCTCAGATCTGGGGTCATCTGAAAAGTTTTATTGACATTATTATCTCAATCAGCAGATGGCAGCAAAGTCACATCTGCTACATCTGCACTGATCCAGATTCATGCATGATATTTGACAGATACATTGTGTAGAAGCCAGGAGCAATTGGGGAATTATCAGAGTGGACATGCAGTGCACAGAAACTTCATGCGTTGAATTCAGATAATTCAGACTTTTCAAGGACCTGCAGACACCCTGTATTGGAGACATAAAAAAACAGCTGTCTGCTCTCCAGTTCTGGCAACAACAGTAAAAACCCAAGAAATTGCCTGCAGCCAAGTTTTCGTAATACAGATTGGGTAATGAATCATTAAGTGGTGCTTTGGAATTGTATTTCTCTCTAGATTCTCTCTAGAAACATATTTTAACGGTTTGTGATTAGCAAAAATGAGTGGAATTATTAAAAGTGAAAAAACAATGTCTGTGATTTTAATGGAAAGGAGTGTCAAGTTACAACAGTTATCTGTCGACTACATCTCCAAATATCGATGGGGGCTGCGCAAAAAGTGTGAAACTGCTGGAGGCAATCAAGCAGACAGCCTCTCTTCACCAAATGTCGAAGTCAAAGCAGATTTGGCCTCACAGTATTTTGAGTCTGTCAAGTCTGTCAAGCGGTGAGTCAAGCCTGGATGATCTACACTAAAAGCTGACCACAACTCTATCTTGTCAATTAAATACAATCAACAACAATAATTTGCGCTAATTAGTTCAAAAGCGAAAAGGCTATTTACAGTCATAATGGCTTCAAGAGAAGAATACTGTTTTAGTGCTCCTAGAACTTGCTGGGACTCTTAAAGGTAGGGACACACAAGGCAACTCAACTGTGTCGTACTTCAGAACTGCAGTTTGTTGAATCTCGCTGTGCTTTCTGTCTTAGAGAGTGTCACTTTTTGACTAGGAATCTATGATACAGCAATCCACATGACTCTTCTCACAACTTCTTCTTCTGCTTTAATCAGACATGTTTGAGAACTGGTATCGAGAGGCCTACCAAGTCCTAGGAGCATTAAAACATCACAGGTTCACATCCAGGGGCGTCGTAGTGGGTGGAAAAACGGGACTGATTACCCAGGGCCCCAATGGGGGAGGAAATAAAAATGCTGTTTTTGCTTAATTTTTTAAAATAATAATAATAGTAATTAGTGTCATAACTAACTTAAAATTGGCTGAATAAATCGGATGAGAGACTTTACTCTCTGAGGCCCCTCTCACCCCTTACAATACATAATGGTTCAGTCCACCCCTGAGGATGCGTCTCTAAACCAGCTTAACGAGCGGAGTGGCTGCTAACCAGGTAGAGTAGAGACATGTCTTTCCCCAAGAAGGCAAAATCGGGGAGCCTTAAAAGAAAAGTAAAAGCAGAAAGGGAAAGAAAGCAAGGAGAGTGAAGACAACTCCTGACTAATTTCTTTCAAAAGAAAAGTGAGCACAGTTCACAGCTTAAACACACTTAAACAGTTTAAGAACAGTTAAAGCTAATGTCAGTAGTTGTAAAGATTGAAGGCAGTCAGACAGCCATGAATCCAGCTCAGTTTCAGCAGCAGCAGGTTCCTCATCCTCATCTCATCCCTCATTAAGTGGTAACTGAAAGTTTTTCTTACAAGTCATCATTTCACATTGAGGTTGCGGACCTCGCAGTAAAAACAGTTCAAATTTGGAGCGATATTTAGCTCCTTTCCCAGTAAGCTAGCATGACATCAGTGGATTCATTTCAATTTCAAGATTTCTATGATGCTTATGGCTTAAAAAAATCGTAAAAACTGAGCCTGTGACAGCCTTCAGAAGATGGTAATGTTAATGCCAGATGATCCACCATCATTTTCAGAGGGTTAAAAGTAGGCCAAGAAAGCCAAGAACTGAGGTGGAGAATATTTCTAACTTTAAGATCATGGTGATCAATGAGGCAGAGTATAATTAAAATGAACATGTGGCTCTGTTTTTCACATTTGGATGGTTAAATTATGTTAGAAATAGACCTACCGGCCTTTGGAATGATAAATACTTAAACTAAGCACAAGATACTTCATCCGAACAGATACGTCAAGTGCATCATAATCATCAGCAGCAGCAGCAGCTGTCTGTCAGCCCCCTATAAAATAAAAATAGCGTATAGTCTATATTTATTTTAGAATGATTTTCATAAAAACAGCTCTGAAATAAAAAGAGCATATGTATGTGTATATATAATATAGTTCAAATTCAGCTATCACTGAAATACAATGTTTGGTCAGTAGTTTGGGACTCTCACCCCCCTGCTTTGCTGTAGGAACAGAGAGAACATTTCTGGTGCATGCAGACTGTGTGACTGCTCTCAATACAATCAGAGAAATGTTTATATTTTCTGGAAATCAGAAGATTAAATTGCAATGACCATATAGCCTCATATATGTGTGTTTTCATCCCAAATCCAATGCCACCACCCGTGAGTCTACAGTTTTGGAGATAAATTAGACCTGCATGCGGGACTACAAGGGAGACAGTGAGCAGTAAACAAGTAACTGCCATGTTGTTCTTTTCACAAATATGGGAATGATAGTCAAAAATATCATTAAAATGCATAGTTTTATATAAAACAGCATCAAAATTTTTTGCCTATAGGCTATACCAGGGCCCAATAAGATTTCTTTTCATGGGGCCCAAAATTCTGTTATGTACTTGTACGCTGCTGGTATGTTTCTCTTGAATTTCTCCTTCAGGGAATCAATAAAGGGTACTCTACTCTTCTCATGTCATTAAAATATTAAGAAAACACAAATGTTCATGTTCAGCATAAATATTAATGAACACTAGATGGAGACTGGAAACTGCAGCTGACTCTGTACAGGTTGTTCTGCTCTCAGCTGGCATGGTCCTCAATGAGGGATTATCAACTGACCTCTGGATCACTCTTCATCCCAGCATGTCCATCAGCCTGCCCTCCACTGTTCCCAACCCCGACATTTGGCACGTATAATATTTACTTTTGGCACTGCAGTCTGCATACCATTTTTATTGCAAGATTCTGTTCAGTACAAGAGCATTTTTGCATGATTTTATCTTTTTCATGCCTCCTTTTCCATCAGTGCAGTATGGGTGCTCCAAAACCTTTTGCATTGGTAGGAAATAACCCTGGACTTGGCATGTATATACTACATGTACAGCAAGTTCATATCTAATTGTTACTCTGTAGATCCTCTGTGAATCTGGACATGACAAAGAAAAGTAGCCACATTCACAATGCAGTGATACTCTTGAAGGAATACTCCAATGTTTTGGGAAGAAATATCTTTTTTCTGACTTTTTCTGAACTATAACCACGGGACGCAGCAGTTACAGTTCCTGCCATCTAACTTCTCCTAAAATGACTCTTTTTAAAAAATTTTATTTATTTTTTTTATTCCAAGACATGTATTTAAAATGCTCATAATACATTGTGTAAATAAGTTGCTATAGGGTTTATTTTTTCACTTTGACAGAACTAGGCTAATGACTCCGGGAGACTTCAAGTCTTTATGCTAAGCTAACATGAAATGCTACTCATAGTAACTGAACCAGTGGACGTACATAGCTGAAAATAATAACAAACATCTTGTCTTGGTCTGGGTAAGTCGAAAAAAGGGGATTTTGCCAAAAATGTTGGAGCATTCCTTTAACTGTGATTCTCCATATAGGTGGCATCATAAGTGGTAACCATCTTACAATCACAAATAACTCTTTAGCTGTTATACTAAACAACTTTAAACTTTTATCTTTAAATATGAACTTAATGAACACATGAGTATGTGAGTAAGCTGTAAAGACTACAGTGAAAATATTTAGTTGCCCAACCTTAAATGCTCATAAACTGAAGCATACACTATACTGACAAAAGGAATTTGCCTTGAAATACATTGAATGTGCCAATATTTGGAACATGGTGATATTGTGTTGCAACCCCTCTAACACAATCTATATCTGAGTTGTCTCAAAGCTTTCTCTAACTGGTCTTCTCCTCTGGAGCTACATCTCCTCATTTGATTCAATAAAGGAATTCAGTAAAGGCTGATGGCTTTTACCTGGATTCACCTCATCAGTGTACTTCATGAAGAGAAAAACACTCCTGATATTTTGTACATTTTTTTGCAAAACACGTAGTTAACAACAACATACTGCCAGTGCAAGGTAACACCAGGGCGGCATATCTGTTTGTGTTTCAATGAGTGGCAGAGAATGACCCTCTTCTGTTAAATGGGCCTTTATAAATAGACCAGTTATTTTTCCACTGCCTGGGTCCAAGTTGTCCCTACGCCAGGCCCAAGAAACTACATGAGTCAGTCCCAGCCCTCCAGATACCTCAACAGCCAATCGATGTCCTTCATATTAACCTTAGAAACTAACCAAAGTCCTTCAGAAGACCTCCTCATCCTGTTGGAGTGCTCTAGATTGCCTCTTTGTGGTCTGATTGCCTTTGCAATTACAATAAATTTCCATTTCTATAATCAAACTACTTTTGACTTACATGCAGGTTAATATTAACAATTACAGACGTGACCATTAGAAAAAGGAATAAAAGCACTATAAAAGTCGTTCAATTAAAAAGTTAAACTAAACAATAAACAAAGAAGATATTTTAATCAAACATTATTATTATTAAATGCAATCATAGCCAATCATATCCTTGCTGATGCTTATTCCTGAGACCTTATTCCCATGATGGCCATCTTGAATTGACGTCACATTACTGTTGTACCAATATGCATGTCATACAAACATGTGGAACTCATTTCACAGATTGCCTGGAATCAGTTTTGTCAAATAGAATAAACACAGAAAGCAAAACACTGAATTAAGCAATTTACACTGTAATGGTCTTATTTTTCTCCAGCTATTGTACTATGCAATCAAGTTTAATATGAGAATGATACATTGAGGTCAATATTCCACATCTAACGTCCCTGATCAAATTTAGTAAAAGGTGTGGCTCAGGAGGTACAGTGGTCATCTAGGTTCCTGGTTCGATCCCCGGCTCCTCCAGCGAGCGTGTTGAGGTGTCCTTGAGCAAGGCACTGAACCCCTAGCTGCTCCTGATGAGGTGATTGGCGCCTTGCATGGCAGCCTTCGCCATCAGTGTGTGAATGTGTGTGTGAATGGATGAATGTGAGGCATACAGTGTAAAGTGCTTGGAGTGGTCACTAGACTGGAAAAGTGCTATATGAATGCAGCCCATTTACCATTCATTAATGTTAACTTCTTCAACTCAAATAAATCTCATTACACAGAGGGGCAAAGCATCCAATGATCCTCACCTGTACCTTTGATTTTAACCCCATGAGAAAAGAGACTTGCTGGTTAAGCTATTTAAATATAAGCGGTTCAAGATATGCAGGAGATAACTCTATTATTACTGTCTTCTATCTCATACAAAACATCAGTTAACACCTTGAAAATAAGCTTAAATAGTTCTGATCCCTTCAACTGTGCCTATAGATGTATGTTAAATCAGATTTTAATCCATCATAATCCTCGTCTTGCATGCAAGTGCGGTTTCAGTATGAAGTCAAATGACAAGGGAAGGAACCTATGGAATCTTGCTCCACTGCTTTACATGAAGTGCTGCCGTGCAGTGATGTGTGCAGCAATATACACAGCTAAATGCTATGATGACGATACAAAACATACATTTTACATTAAATCACATTGTTGTCTAAACAGTGCTTCTATGTGTTATGCTATAAACTATGTTTGCGAACAGTTCTAGCCTAATACTACTGTATTGTCTGTAAAAGAGAAGAAGGCTGCTGATCAAGCAACAAGCCACAGAGTTCACATTCAAATAAATTGATCATTATTTAAGTTTATGTGTCATCATGACAAATATGCGGTGGTATACAGTCTGGAGAAGGATTTCGGTTGTACTTATCCTTTTGCAAGTTAATTCAAATCATTCTTTGAACTTATTGTGGTCAAAAATCAAGCTATTGTCGATTGGTTTTAAATAGTGTGCACCTTTCATTGTCCCCCACTTGATGAAATCAGAGGAGGGCGGACTATGAATCAGTGTACGTTTATTTCATCCTTTCATCATTTCATCACATTATTTGCAAATGGATAGTCAGATTCCCCCAAACTTGGTGAGAAGGTTGGCCATGGGCCAAGGAAGAAGTGGCGTGGTAATGAATGTGACATATCACAAAATTATAAAAGGATTCATGTCATCACAAAACTTGACCAGGCACTGTATTTACGCAAATATTGTCTGGGGCCATTACTGAGCTCAAGTGCAGAGGCCTTTTTTGGAGGCAGGCTTTTATTTAAGAGAGGTCTTTCGTTCTAATTCACTCTGATAAATATTTGCTCATATTTTAGTATGAAGCCTCCTTGTTGTCTGATCTGCTTCCGTCTTTGGACCAACGACCACAACATTTTTGACTGAGAGGCGGGAAGGAATGCTGGCACTCAGTGCTGGCCGGTCAATTTTTTTCTCCCCTCTCCAGATTCTTTATTCTTGTTTTAACCCCCGGGCCAACATATTTCCTTAAATTTTTCTTTAGGACAACAGTGCATGAAATTCAGTAGGAAACATTAACTGACAAAAACACACTAAAATGTAATAAAATCAATACAGTCTATGCACTGAACACTGGCTATATGCAATTTGTGAAAGTAATGTATAAAATACGTTTTAGATCTAAATGTTCTGACTGACAGCTGCTTTGTACTCAACTTGCTGACAAGTCACACTCCTGTCGCCAGAGTTAAGACTTGTCACTACATAACTGCATCACATGCCAATTGAATGTGGACTGCTGTCTGTTCTTATTCCTCTTAACTCGTCACCGCGCACCGTGCACAACATGTGTTCAGCATGGATGAAATTATGTTTGTGTATGTGATCTCACAGTTGATAGATCCTACTTGATTTGAGAGCCTATTTTAGTTGGTATGATGGTTGGAGGGTGGGGGGGCTGTCTGTCAGATATGTGGTGCGTTGGATTTATTTTTAGAGGCTGGGTGCCCTGGGGCATTCCAAATTTGCGGGATTGTTGTCGGGTATCACTGGGGAATGCCATCTATTGGAGGTGCTGGATTTGTGCGATTATTTTGGAGATATGACAGGGGACATTGCAGATCAGGTGCTTGGGATTTGTTGGGTTTTATTTTGGGCGACCAGCTGTATTCGTTTTATGTGGTTTTATCATAGGAGAAGAGGTGAATGCCAGGGATTGGTTGTGCTGGATTTGCATTACACCAGTAGCCTCCTTTTGCTCACTTTTGAAGCACTACGTGATTCTTAGTAGACTGAGTGCATTAGATTTATTTTAGGTTGTAAGATCAGGCATGCTGGATTTGTACAGTTATTTTAAGACATATGACAAGAGATGCCAAAGATGGGGCGTGCTGGATTTGTGGCATTTTATATTTAGTAGATTGGGTGCTCTTGGTTTATTTTAGTCTGATAGATCAGGTGTGCTAGGATTTGTGTATTTGTTTTAGGAGATTTGACAGGTGGATGCCAAAGACTGGGTGTGCTGGATTTGTGATATTAAAGGAGAATGACAGGGAATGGCTGCACTGGATTCGTGATGTTTATTTTGGTGGCCTGGGTGCATTAGATTTGTGTTATTTTATATAAGGATGTATGACAAGAGACTGTTGGCATCTGTGACGTTGTTCAGTAGCTGGGTGGTGTTTGTACAGGCATTTTTTTAAAGACACAACTGATCCCTGAGAGGGAAATTCATACTTTTGCCTTCTTCTGCATCAATCTCCACATGTGTTGAACCTCTCAGATGAAAAAGAAGTGGCTGACAACTCCATGTGTACTAGAGGAGACATGAGGTTGTCTACACCCTCCACAAAATGCCAGGGACCGCAATAAACAAACAACAGAGGAAAGAGGTAATAAGCCGTGTAAGAGTATGAAATGCCAAACCAGCAGTATTCAAAGTTTTTCTTCAGAGCAACACTGGTTTGTCCAATTTTTTTTTTTTTTTTTTTTTGTTATTTCTGCAAAATTCCCGCAAACTACTGGGCTTACCAATCTAAACTTTTGTACACAGTTATGGCTATATGAGAAAGAATCTCTTGTGGTTGCAGTGATTTCAAAAACTCAAAAATTCAAAGGCTGATGGAATCTGTCAACAAGCAGGGGTTAAAATAGGTTCAATAGCCTGATGCTTCACCACTGTAAAAAATGAAGTGTAAAACAGCCGTTGATCTTTCATACATCAGCAGACTAATTTGCCTAATCTTCTCAGGTCATTAGATGAGGGACAACATCAAAGCCATCATGGAAAACCTCTCTCTCTCATCTACTTTATATAGGCATTGTGTCCCCACACATGCCCGGAGGAGATCTGTACTCTACTGAGCACACTCCTCCAGTTTTTATTGTTATTAATTTAGAGCGCAATTCAGAATGCCACAATTACACAGTATACACTTGGCCACCAAGACACCCCATTTTCTCCATTCTTATTTGCCATTTTTTATTTTTCATGTATTGGGCTTTACAGTTCTATATAGAAAACCTAACCAAAAAACCCTTGAGGAATCCTCCTTTTTATGGGTGCACAACACTGCTTCATGTCTAATAACCACTGTTTTAAGGCAGTACAGATATGCAACACTGACTTCAGTAAGGATTTATAAGAGGAACAAAATCCATGTGGCACTGTGAGATATAAGCAAGGATGTAGCAGAGTCTCAGCCCACCTTTTTAGGCCTGATATGAATAATTTATGACATAAATTAATACTATAGTAAGTAGTATCAAACTGATTAAAGCTGTAGGAGGTTATGGTCTTTTTTTTGTAAAGAACAAAACAAAACAAATATTTTTCTGAAAATAGAATTGTTTTTTGTTGATATCAGTGGTTTGCTTTCCCTTCAGTTTATTTAACACCATAGCACTGATATAAGGTCATCCTACATTGCCTAAAAAGATAGCATAGCCAGTTTAACTAGTGCAGTGGGCTTGACATTTCACCACCCGCCTATTACACACTCGCTCTCTTCATTCTATTCATAACTGGCTAGTGGGACACATGGGAACAGCAACCCTCAAACCAGATTTGATCAGATCTTCAGTATACTTGGACGTACATATGTGGTCACACACGTACATGCATGCACACTCACAGAATTAATGCTTTGATCAAAACAAATTATGCTAATGCTACTACTGAAGTGGAATCAAAGTGGGACACACACATAACGCAACTTATACATTCAGCCATCACCAACTCCTTTCCGCCCATGCATCTGTTTCCCAGAAGCTTATCAGTGTTACGCCTCTTGCTGAACACCTGCTGCTCCCACGCACACACACACACACACACACACACAATATCTTTCTATGTCTCTCTCTCTTGCGTCACATTCTATTGAGAAACACTGTGTGGTCCCACAGAGCTCAGCAAGAGGTCTTTCATATAGATGTGCTGTTTGTTTCTGTGTTTTGTAACATTTTCTTATTTGAAAAGTTACAGTTCTTCATTTGTTGACCAAAGCCCATGAAAGTCATCATGAGGAAAAAAAGAATTTAGCTGTTCATATCCATAGTAGGAGTTTTCTTAATATTCCATTTTTCATGTATTCTTGGAAACTGCACTCTTTAAATGTTCTTTTATGGTGCACTATAACTTTTGGTGTCACAAAGAACTCTTTTTAAAACTGTAGGGAATGTGTTAACCATTTTATGCTGTAATGTTCTATCTTCTAGATTTTCTTTTCATTTTTATTTCTGCTTTCTTTTTTACCTTCTTCTGCAATCCATCTTGTAATCTTGGTTTTAAAGGGTACTTTATATTAAAAAAACTGGTTTGCTGAACCATGCTCCCATATGAAATATGATATGACATATGAAATGTTACAAATCAGCAGCACAGACGTTTATCAGGTGATGTAACCTATTCTCTGGAGATCATCATCTCTTGGCAATGGTGAACAGCTGCACTCTTAGAGATAAATTGGCTATCCAGAACCATAGACAGTTCTTGGACTGTCACAGGAGAAGCCTTTTAAGTTCTAGGCTGAACCCTTTTTAAGGTTCAGCCTACAATGTCACAATAATGGGAACTGGCTATCTTGCACAGAGGGAGTTCCAACACATCCTCCAAACCATACAACCACATATGTCTTTTACTCCTACCTTCTAATATAACCAACAGAATACGCTTATAAAAGCTGTAGCATGCGCATGCGCACAGTCAACTCTCGCTATGTGAAAGTCCTGCATTTTGTGGCACTCTGGGAGTTCTGCACTCTTCTCTCATTTCTCTCTTTTTCCAGATGAAAATGAGTGAGCACCTATCTGTGGTATGTAAAACTATTTACATGTACTTGAATTTAAAATATTTCATCTTTTTTGTTCATTACAGAGAAATTTCATTCATTTGCATCGCGTTCTGTCAGGAATAGGTGTAAAGAAACGTGCACGTTCTTGAGATTCTAACTAGAACCATCACTCAGGGTTCATTATAGAACCGTTGTATGTTATGGAGTTATACACAGAACCCATCCAGATGGTGCATGGAACTCTTGTTAATTCTGGAGTTCCACAGGGTAGTTTCACGGGTATGTTCATGAATTCACTCTGACACTACAGTGGAATCAGAGAGCTCCTATGAGAAAATGACAGGGCACAGAATTTTCTTAAAATTTATGAACGTTAAATCCATTAGCCAGAGTGTCAAGATAGCAAACAGTAAGATTGTTGTGAGTTATCTCGCAACCTGACTAGCTAGTTGTTTCCTTGCTCTGATTGACTGTGGGTCTAACTAACATAGAAGCGCCACTGATGCATTTTCAAACAGCGCTATGTAACACATTTCGTTGCTCTGATTGGTTGTAGCAATTTATGAACACATCCTTTAAGTTCCTCTTGGAAGTCTTCTGAATGACTCCAACTATATTGTATTTTATCTTAATATGGTGTTCAATTAAGATTCCCTTCACATTTTATGGGTTTTCAATAATCTATGTAGCATTTACCAGAATTATAGTCAACATCACTTTATTGAGATGTCTGTTTTATTATGAACTCTGAGCAATGTGAGAGATGGTGAAAAGATTCTCTGAAGATGAGCCAACTGGATCAGAGAGGCTCTACAGTTCTTTTGGAAACTTCTGACCCTTCTCATTAAGTCATACAGTAAGTAGGCACAGGAGCAGCTAATGCAGACGCCTAACTGTCCACACAAGCTGTTTTGACTTCATATAATCTGCTGTACTTCAAAGAGGGAGAAAGGATAGTTAGTGGCTGCACTTTGAGGTCTCCTTAGCATACCATGTGAAGTTTTCTAAGCTCCTAGCATAAACTGTATAAAGAAATAAAAGGGACTTAAGGTGAGAAGTAAGAATCTGCACATTATGCTGCATAGTAACAGCAGAATAGACTCAAAAATACTTTCTCTTCCAAGCCTCAAAACAAAATATTTCTACCAGAACATCATTTGTTAAAAACAAGTGTGTGCCAGGGTCAGGGTTAAGTTAAGGTAATACGAACTGATTTAAGGGTAAGTGTTTTTAGATGGGTATCGGAGTCACCATTAGTTTGACATCAGCACACCGACTGAGCTCTGATGCTCTCACTGATCTATAATATATTATAGATTATGTCACACAGGGAATTTAAAAATGGTGCCATTGCAAGAGGCCGTAATGTTTTGTCTCGAGGAGTCCAAAAAGAGCATTGAGAGGATTTGGAGCCAATCTTGGCTTTCCTACCATGGTTCCATTGGTCACTCACCTGAATAGTGTCATGGTACCAGTGATACTACACGACTGTGGGCCAAATAGAGTCGTTAGAGTGGTTTTAGAAGTTAGATGGTAGGAACTATAACCAGTGAAAATGTATTAAGCTGTTATAGTTCCTACCATTTAACTACCATTTAACTAAACAATTCTAGTTAAAACATCAAAGACATGTATTTCAAATACACATGATACATTGTGTAAATAAGTCAGCTTTGGAGTTGAGTGTAGAGTATATTAGTCTTTATACGAAGCTAACTTGAAATGCTACCCATAGGAACTGAACCAGTGGATGTACAGAGGTGGAAATGGTATCAAACATCTTGTCTCAGTCTGGTTAAGTCGGAAAAAGTGTATTTTGCCCAAATAGTTGGAGTATTCCTTTAACGTGACCTGTGTTTTAATTGAAGTATTCACTTTCTAAAAATGTGAAAAATATTAAGTTGCTAAGTGTTAAGTATTTGTTATTTGGCAACAGTAGCTTGTTACACAGTCTATAGCAAGCAATGGAAGTTCTGAGTCCTCCACCACCTGTTAGATATAGTATTACTTAGATACAGAGATATAGATTATATGTTGGTCAGTCAGTGTTGTCCATCTCCATTGTGTTGGACGTTCATCCCCTTTTTTAGTCTTCTGTGGTGCCAGTTTGTAAAGCCTGCCATGAAACAGGCCTCACCATGTCCTAAGGACTTAATAATGCACCTAAAAGAATGTTTGGAATTTTTTGGCATGGAAATGGGAAAAGATAAAGATACATAATATCAGCAAAGAACATCAGCCATCTGCAGCTTTGATACAAAGATATCGGTATTGGTACTGGCAAGAAATAAGACTATGGTCTGAACTGCATGCTTAGATGGAGTTCTCTGGGGAAATGTTTGTTGTAGGCTTCCCTACATAGCTGGCTATATCTGGGGAATACAGAGAGAGAGAGAGAGAGAGAGAGAATGTGTGTGAGGCTGCCAAAAGCAGCAATAAGTCTTACAGAGTAAACACAGCTCATAGGGACAAACCTCCTTCATGCCTCTTCTTCTCTCCAGTTCTTCCCTAAGCTCTCTCTCTCTCCCTCTCTCTCTCTCTCTCTCTCTCACTCTGTTTATCCATGCTTTTTCTATTTGTCTCCCCTCTTCTCCACCCTCAGTTCAATTCGCATCCATTCAAATGTCCTTATTGCCATGATGAGATAGAAACCTACTCTATATTACCAAAATCATGCAGGCTACTGCTGAGGTAATATTATAAACATTTAGTACAACGACTGGGACTGAAAAGAATAGCAATAACATTAAACATTAAATGCATTTCAACTTTCAAATGAATACAAATTCTTCCTTGTAGGATGAAAATGGACAGGGAAAAGGGTTATAAGCGGATATTTCCTCAACATGTACATCTCTCTGTTATCAGCTGACGTTTACTGATAAATATATTTGCCTTATTTACAGTACAGAGTAACTTTACATTCACAGTGTGGAGTTTTCCCCAGCAGCAGCTGAAACTCTTCTTTTTGTTCTGTTCCTGGAATATCGGCAAGTTTCTGATGCAAATCTCTTTCTCTGTGAGTTGTTGGTATGTTGGCGTCTTTCTAGCCATGTTTATTACGTGTAAGTCTTTTATTTTCCTGCCACTTGCTCATATGTTGGAGTCTTGTTTCCTGGCATCTTTCTGCCGCTGTTTGGTTGGTGTAAGCCTCTGATTTCCTTGTTGTTATTAAAAATCTGTGTTTCTATCTGTCGCCCTGGCAATACAGAGCAATACAGTCTGCCTTCTCAGGCCAGCCTCAATCTTCAATAACAGTCTCTTTTTATTTCTCTCCCTCTCTCTCTTCCTCTCTTTCTGGTTTTAGGTCAGAGTGGTCCAGCATATCACCATGTAAGGCTGCAGAGCGTGAACCGCTTTCTTGGCCACTGAAAAAAAAACCTTGTTATTTTCTCAGAGGAACATTTATAATGATAATAATAATT
>OMLF01055379.1:0-11515 GCA_900302615.1 Holocentrus rufus
GATGTAAAAACACATTGTCGTTCCCCAAAGCTTCATCAGATTTGAGCACACACACACACACACACACACACACACACACACTGTACTGTCCGAGATATCGAGCGTGAAGTTCTTTAACTAACTTCTATGCAGCCTTCTCTCTCTGTGGACCTTCCCAAGGTTTCTTCCCTTTCTTCTCTGACCTCTGGGATTTTTGGGGAGTTTCTTCTTGCTGCTCTGAGGGTTCAGTCAGGGGGTGTCGCCCTGTTTTGTTTCCTGTAAACCTGTGGGCCTGTAAAACCT
This sequence comes from Holocentrus rufus, assembly GCA_900302615.1. NCBI lineage: Eukaryota > Metazoa > Chordata > Actinopteri > Holocentriformes > Holocentridae > Holocentrus > Holocentrus rufus. The sequence continues at coordinate 283 of OMLF01055379.1, forward strand.
TTTGAGACTGTGAACAGTGATTTTGGGCTCTAAACAATCCTGAACTTTAATTTGAATTTCTGTTGCACTGTGGTGGACCGATCAGGTTTATATTCAAAATGTCCAAATCCATCGCTCCTCCAAGTTTCATCCCAAACAGGAGCAGAGACTCGGACACAGAGAGAAACCAGTCTGTTGTCCTTTCTCTGACCTTTGACCTCTTGGAACAAAAATTGTGAATTGAGCACAAACTGGAAACTGGTGTTGTGGACGTGCAGATTACAGTCATCAACATGAACTGAAACATGACAAGCAGCATGAATTGGAAACACAACTTTCACCAGTTTACCCTCTGAAAAGGTGAACAGTTAAAGACAATCAGGTTCATGTTAAGGGTTCATTGTCAGTTGGCGACAGAGTCTCAGTAGAAATCATGTTGTCATGGTTTGGGAATTGAACCCGGCTCACCGCCACTGAAGCAGGTCTGAGCAATCAATCAAAATATCATCAAAACTGAAGTGAAATATCCAAGTAAAATATCACAGGAGCTGCAATATTTTTGATAAAAGTAAATGAAGTGAAGCCCTGGCCTACAAATCCTGTTTGTTTGGAACAAACAACAGTGAAATTAACAAAATTATGAGGCAAAATGATCATTCACACTAAAATTGTGACCCACATCACAATTGCAATATCTGTCAAAAGAATGATTTTTTTTTTTGTTCATCCCAACATTGAAGATAATGTCTTGATGTCCATACTACTTCCTGTTTCCTGTCCCGCCTCCTCTCAGTCCTTCCTGCTGGGAAACGCATTACTCTGTTTGTCTTACCTACATGCCAACTTGACACTGAATTAATTAATCTATTCATTTGCATATTGATCGGTTTGTATCTATTTTTTCCTGTTAAACGTGCCCTTTGTTAATTATTTAAACAAGGCCACACAGAGCTGAACTCAGCTTCCATTAATTATTTCATTTCCCCTGAACACTGCATGAACTGAGTGGTTTGTTCATACAGCACCTCATTGCTCTTAATTATTTATGGGCTGTGGTGCAATAATGGCTTAATCATTATCAGCCCACAAATATCAACAAGAAACATCACATTTGTTCATGTGTTACTCTTGTCAGCTGCACTATTTACAGCTCATGTTTTTCTTCTGTCTGTGGAAAGCAAAGACTGATCCAGCCAGGACTGTCAGCATGATGAATCTACGACTTCATGAAGGCCGTGTACCTCTGAAACTCCTGCAAGTCAACATCAGCCCGGCTGCACCTCCTGCTTCCTCCTCAGACGTTAGCACACAGGACGGAGCGCCTCCTGCACTGAGCTCGACTCACATCATATCTGACGTGACCTCTGAGGGTTCAAATTCTCACAAGATGTGGAGGGAAGAGACAGACGGAGTGAGAAACTGTAAAGTCTGCTAAAAATGGAAATAGTCAGTGCTGTGTAAGTACTGAATAAAAGTAGAGACCTGCACGATTCTCATTTTGTCAGCGGTTATCGTTCCTACAATCTAACTTCTCCTAAAACAACTCTCGTTATTTATTTTATTCTTTTATTCTAATAGGTGTATTTCATTACCATGCAACACACATGACACACTGTGTAAATAAGGCAGCTTCAGAGTTGCTGTAAAGTTTATTTTTGAAGCTGGGGCTAGGCTAATGACTCCTGTAGACTTCAAGTCTTTATGCTAAGCTAACATGAAATGCTAATCGGTAAAAGGGTATTTTGCCCAAAACGTTGGAATATTCCTTTAAGCTAGGACAAGAACATTGACTTAGGAACTGTTCATCTGTAACGACTATTTTCCTAAACCAGGTCCTGACTCTAATCACCAAACAGTTCAGATTGGATCTGCAGGCTTATGTAACACAGCCCCTGGTCTTCTATTCTGTATCACACTGGATCTCTGTTTGGTCTTGTGATTAACTGTTGATTAGTTAGACCAAAGTGGGCTGGTTCCCCCTAAAACCCTTTCAGACATGCTCGTGATGAAGGGCTATATAATAAACTTGACCTAAAAAATATAAAGAACAGAACAACAAATAGGTTTAGAAGGTCTAGATCCACCTGGACCACTGCTGTGTGCATCAATCACTGACAGAGAGGAGCAAGACCAGCATTTACTTCTGTGAAGCTGTCTCAGATTATTACAGCACTGTGGTAAACTTTTCCTTTTCCCCTGCAGAGGTCCGATCACAGGAGAGAAGGAGATGGAGAGAGAGAGAGAGAGAGAGAGAGAGAGGTTGAGCAGAAACAAAAATCAGTGTTTTCTATAATAGTAATCCTTCTTGACTCCCTTGTTGCTGTGTTGATTACAGTCTATTGAAAAGACTCATTAAACCTGAGAGAAACACTGGTTTACCGTGTGTGTGTGCGTGTGCGTGTGTGTGTGTGTGTGTGTATTGTTAGATGTGTTGTTTACTGCTGTCATAAAGGTTTGATTGAGTTTAACAAAGACATATAATCATATACTGCAGGGGCTTGAATCAAAGTACACCTGGACGGAAACACACACACAAACACACACACACACACACACTCTCAAAGAATATCCCCACTAAGTGTTTTAACAAAGGTGTAGGCACACACTTGTCATTAAGGCCTTCTCTCCCAGCTGCACATAGCAATTACAGCCTCACACTAAACACAATGGGCTGGGATGATTATGAATGTGCAATAATAGTGTGTGTATGTGTGTGTGTGTGTGTGTGTGTGTGTGTGTGTGTGTAGGTATGTCTAGCTATTGCACGACTATCCAAAGCTTTTTGTTAAAGCATGTGTGTGTTTGTGCATTATAGATATGTATATGTGCATGTGAGTGTGCGTGTGTGTGTGGGTGTGTGTGTGTGTGCAGCACCCATTGTGGTAATTAACCAAAGCTTTGATAAACTGTCAGACACACACACACACACACACACACACACACACACACACACACACACACAGGGCCTTTTTGCATTGTTATATTAGCTTTATTTAAAAGACCATTGTTCCTGTGCTTTGCTAATTAGACTGGAGGCTTTAGACGTGAAGTGGGCCACTGTCGAGGCTGGCTGGCTAACAGACGGGGTGAACCAGAGGCCAGCGCAGGATACGCTGTCCTCATTGTCCCTAAAAACTTCACTGTACTCTCCTTGTTTCAGCGGTGACTGTCGGTGCAACCAGCCAGCTGTGTCTCCAACATGGAGGATCACTGAGCAACTGTCTGAATAAAATGTGAAAGGTGTGTGTATGTGAAGTGGTGTGTGTGTGTGTGTGTGTGTAGATCCATTCAGTAACGTTGTCAGTAAAAGTGAATAGTGTGATAAGGTAGATTAGTTTCCAAATGTATCTTACTGTGACACAGTAAACTGTCTTGTCTTTAGCCCTAGTCTCTGATTCCACCCTGTCTGTGAGTGCTAATGGCTAGCTACCTAACAAGCTGACATTATCTAAACACAAAATCAATCATAGATCAAAATCAATCACTGAACGATCAATTCAAAGTCATAAATACAGGAATTAATCTTGTCTGTTCCAACTTGTAAACAGCAACAGCATGTTAACATAAGTAAGTAATGGAGAAGCATCTAGAAATGGTGTTCACGTATAGTTGTATGCCATCGTAAAAAGGTAAATAAATCCCAATTACTGCAGTGTTTAATAATTTAATATTGTTACCATTTGAGAAGAATTGTAATGTTAGCTTACTTTACATTCCTGTTTACTTTCCAACTGACATGAACACTTGCAAGTGGTACTGATGGAAATCTTTCTGACCTCTGAAGTAAGTTCACTCATATGGGAAGCAAGTTATACCTTACTTCGAATATGTGGTGAACAGGGTATCATAAGAAAACAACCAGCTGTTCACAGAGCTGAAGTCCTCCAACATGGCCGCCAGAGGTTGTGGAACAAAGCCCTTTCTACTCATCTGTCAGCCAAATACATGGTAAGATCGGAGGACACTAAATTCACTTTGGGGTATAAGAATCAGCATGGGAGCATGATGGGATCAAAGTACAGTTTTAAACTCAGTTACCTTTAACAGGAATATCCACAACTACACCATCAACCAACTGGAACTTGCACCTCATGACCTGACTCAAAGACATGGGAAAGACAGGAAAAGAAAGAAGGATGGCTGAAAAGGAATCATTTTAGACTGAGAACCAGACAGTGATCAGTCAGACACAGAGGAGTCTTTTCATTACAGTCACTTAGCAGACGTAGATTTGTTCCACATTCAGTTAAACCAACCCGTTCAGAGCAAATTAGATTTGACTTGTCTCTGTGAAGTCTGACATTCAGCTGTCTGGTGTCGAGCTCTGTCAGGAGTGTGGGAACCACGGTCAGAGTCTGTTCACTTACACCCGTTTGGGCAATGATTTTTATTCAAACTTCAAAAGAACAAAGTGGGAAAAGTAGCTGATTCCACCCTGTCTGTGAGCCACTTTGCTGTACAAAAATTACAAAGTTCTTTGATTTGTAAATGAGTAATTGTGAGGAATTTACATGTAGGCTACAACATGGCGATAGGGTGATACCATTGATAAAACAAGCTTTCTCTTTTTTAATGCAATTCTAATAACCTGTGGTGTGAAATTATGAGAAAAAGCAGAGAACTTAAAAATTTCGACAAGATTCTTGGTTATTAGAGCTAATGGAGTCTGTGGTCAGTTGACAGGGAAGATTCCTCCTCCATCGTAAAGCATTGATTTGAAAGAACTGGATGTGACGTTTGTCTAAAGTAGTATTTTTTTCCTCTCCTGAAAATAATAAATTGGTTCACTCAGAAGCCATTGGAGGGCGGTAAAACAACAGTTTGGAGGTTACAAAGCTACAAAAGAAGAAGACAGTCGTGAGTTATAACAAAGGTTGTCTATCTATAAGAAGATGAATCCCTCAATAGCAAAAATAAATTAATAAAACACTACAAGTTCAAGTTCAAGTTCATATTTATTTAGAGCCCAAAATCACTGTACACAGTCTCAAAGGGCTTTACAGGCCCACAGTTTACAAGAAACAGAATAGGACGACACCCCCTGACTTAACCCTCATATCGGGCAAGAAAAAACTCCCCAAAAAACCCACAGTAAGGGAAAAAGGGAAGAAATCTTGGGAAGGACCACGGAGAGAGGGGGCCCCTTCCTGGCTACACTTTAGAAAAACTTAAGAAATTAAAAAAGGGAAAAAAGAAAACAATTGTCCACTTTGAGGACGCTCCAAAATGGGTGTTGCCCATGATGCATTAGTGCTCTCTATCCTCAGACAGACATCTGCATCATCTTTATTATTGCAACACATCTAGCACAGACCACTGTATTTGGAAATTTTTCATATGGACACCATTCATTTTTGTTTGTTTGTTTGTTTGTTTTTTTAACCTGATTTTCCAAGTTATGACACAATGATTAGTTTTAGCTTCGTCACCATGCCAGAAAATCAATCAATCAATCAATCAATACGATTTGCATCATCAAACACTCACATAAAAATTCACTTTTAATACATGTTTGTAACTGTACTATCCAGTATAGGCTAGTTTAAATTTAAATGAAGTGTGTAAATTAGATGGGTGTGTGCCGAGTCGCTTTTGAGGAGTAACAGATTTTTCGGAGTGACTCATCTTTTCAAAAAACTATCTTTGGCTCTTCCTGCCTCCTCCTCCTCTCAGCTGACAGTTAGCAACAAACCAGGATCCGTCGCATCTGTGCATCCTTTATTTTGCACTTGCCGGCTTTTGTCATCGCTGGTGTCTCTAAGCATCTAAACGCTTATTTTTTTGCGGGATGCTAACATGTTCCCAGCCACCTAGCAAGCGATGAATGAGCCGAGCATCGAGTCGACCAGACCGGCGGTGGTGCTGCTGACATCGGGCTGCCAGACCCAGCTAGTCGGGCCGGTATGGGGCCGAGGCTGAGCTGGGTTAGCAAGCCGTCCGTGTTATGGTTCCTCGGCCCTGCCTTCACTTTGTCTCTGCTGGTTCTGGCGGTGAACTGTCACAGCACCTGCAAGCACCGGGTCCCCCATCCCGACGAGGTATGCTTTTTTAAAACTGTCCTCACAATGTCTGTTAGCCTACTGTGTCGGTGGTCCTGTTAAGCTAGCTGCCCGGCTAACTGTGGTGGATCCCTTTAAATTGTTGTTCAGACGTTTGCATGTTCCTTGTGTTTTGTTTTACTTCGACCACAGCCAAATCTAAATCCCAATGCGGCATGAGAAATAGTCTGTTTGTTTTCCTTGTATGCAGTTTGTGAAGAAGTTGTCAGGACTGGTTTCGCTAGTTAGCCAACAGTGATTTCATAACACACTCACACTAGTCATCCACTTAGCTAGCAGGCTAACCGGCTAACTTCAGGCTAGCCAGCTAAACAACAGCAGCAGTAATAGGATAACATACAGATTATAATGCATCACAAAAATTAATTAACATATAAAATATTAACAAATTATTCTCAGACAGTTAACATATTTGAGTAGTCTGTCTTGTCATATTTGAAAAGTAAAAGTAACAGCACAGCTCACTCCAACCTCATTGTGTAATACAGACTTTTATTCTGAAATATAAGTATTAGCAATATTCTCCAAACTGATTAAGATTGTTAATGAACATGTAATCTAATCCATTAAATAAATTAAAAAAATCCTGCTGAGGAGTGGTCCATGTTCAGGCAGTGCTGACAAGGAACACACCCTTTAACAGGAACACAGATAGACTTACAGTCAAAAATCAATTGCCATGTCTCCTGGCAACCAGATGACCATGCAATTGGGCAGTACTATTGATCGCTGCCCGGAGCATGGATGAGGAACAGAGGGACCTGCTGCCTGTGTGCCTGAGGCAGTTTTTCTGGCTGCGCTCCCAGCAACAGACAGCAAAGTCACACACAAACTCTTCAGACATTTCAGCCATCTGTGTCTGTAGCTCAGGGAGTTGGGTGAATCACCAACACTGCCAGGCTCAGGGGGATTTATTCCACCTGGATGTACAGAAGACCTGAACATCCATGTTACTGAGGGAGACTCTGTGGGTGTGATGCTACCTGAGTAAAGCAGCAGCACTGACTGTGTGCAGAGCAGCTACGAAACCTCACTTCACTAAGTCAAAAGTCATTTTTCTGATTGCTCTGGGTGTGTCCTGTATCCACAAATTCTGTTTGTTTTTGTAGAAAGTGTTTTGTTATGTTCTTGATATCCTCCTTCATAAATCATCTATAATCATAACTCAAGAAAACATAATCCTGAAATTAAAGGGATAGTTCATCCATTTTGAAAAACTGCCTTCTTCCTCTCATCATTTTGTGCTAGCTGAAATGCTACCTCCCCGTGGCTAACATTCTTAAAAATAACTGTCCAGCACAGAGAGCTGCCACACAAGAAAATAGTTCTACTGTTGATTTTTGTTTTGGTCAACTTTTTTAACATTTCAGTTTTGGTCTTTTTTTTTAACATTTCAGATTACAAAAATTCTGACACACATCATCAAACGCAAACTTTGTTTATTTATCAAGTGGAGTGGATTAAGGCAGATATTTTTCAGAATGTTAGCCGGGGGGAAGTACAACTCAGTAGCAGGTGGCAAACAGTTAGCATTTGGAGCATCCAGCTAGTGTCTGGTACTCTGTAACGATGAGAGGAAGACGGCACCTCCACTGTCCTACATAACAGCTAGGGAGTAAGTGAAATAATATCAAGTTTTTCAAAATGGGTGAACTATCCCTTTAAACGATTAGATGAATCAGTCAGTGGTTGGAAAATTCATCGACTGAAATTTTGATAATCACTGAATGGTTTTAGACATTTCTCCGGTAAAAAAAAATCCAACACTGTCTGACTTCAGCTTCACTAAGATCACTAAGATGCTCAGACTGTCTTCCTTTTCTCTGTTCATATCATTATAAAATTAATACTTTGGTTTTTTTTGGCTGCTGCTCAGACTAAGGAAGCAATTTGACATCACATTGGACTCTGATCACTTCCTACCAGACTCTGGATTCAGTTTGATCACTTTACACACTGAATGATCCATCAAATAAATAGAAAATAATCATTATCCATACTTTGTGCAAAATAGGTGAAAAAAACAACTATTTTTTCCCAGTTCCTCCCCAGGTTGACTTGTCAGAAAGGTCTGAGTCTGTCCTCCTGGCCTCTTTCAGGTTGTCCAGCAGGTTTACCTGAAGCCTGAGCGTCTGACCAAGAGAAGCTCTGACGACCTGCAGCTGAAGATAAAGATCATCTATGACTCCAGCGTCGACCAGTAAGTCCTGAAGCTGCTTTATAGATGTAGACCTCCTGGTGAAGCTTCATGGTGTGTGAGATGTTTTCTGTCTCTGCTCTCCTCAGGCTTCCTGCAGACAAGAGGAGGCTGGTCAAGGTGAGCTGACTGCTCTCAGAAACACTTACACACTGCTTTACACTGTAAGGAAACCGTTATCAAGCCAGTAAGCTGACAAACAATTAAGATAGAAGACATGAATTAGAAATGCTAAGAAGAGGGCAGGAGCATATTAGGCTGGCTTCACACAATGCAACTTCCATGCAATTAGTTGCAGGTTGCAAATTAAACTTTGCTATTGGCATGTCAACATACATATATGGAACATTCCAAATGATGCTGCAAACCAAATTCATAATTTTCACCGGAAGGTTCGCCTTCAACTCCAAGTTGCATGAAACTGAAGATGCATTTTAGTTGCACCATGTAAGCCAGCCTTACAGATTTTCACTTAGTTATTTTTTTTTTCCAATAATAAAAAGTCAAGACTTTAAAAGGTGTGAACATTTTTCTTTTTTTAAATTTACAGTTAATAACGTGTGACTTTTACAACGGGTATTGTGTGTGTGTGTGTGTGTGTGTGTGTGTGTGTGTGTGTGTGTGTGTGTGTGTTTGTGTGTCACAGGACAAGCTGTTTCCCCAGGCCATTGATTACCTGCAGAGAGCCTTCAGTGTGCGGCGCAGAGTCGGGCCGGTGCTGCTCAGCAGGTACAGCTGACCAATCACATTGCAAGTTTAACACCCACAGCTACAACCTTTTTTTTGAAAAAAGCAAAATGCTTTTCTTTTTGTTGTGATTGGTTAACTGGTTAACTAAAAAAAAAGCGTATGACGTCACAGACCAGTATTCTTAAAGGGAATCGTTACAGAGTACCGGACACGAGCTGGATGCTCCAAATGCTAACCGTTAGCCACCTGCCATTGAGTTGTACTTCCCGCGTCTAACATTCTGAAAAATAACTGCCTTAATCCGCTCCACTTGATAAATAAACAAAGTTTGGTTTTGATGATGTGTGTCAGAATTTTTGTAATCTGAAATGTTGTAAAAGAGTTGACCATGATTAAAAAATAAACAAAAATCAATGGTAGAACTATTTTCTTGTGTGGCAGCTCTCTGTGCTGGACAGTTATTTTTAAGAATGTTAGCCAGGGGGGGGTAGCATTTTAGCTAGCACATCCAGCACAGAGAGCTGCCACACAAGAAAATAATTCTACTGTTGATTTTTGTTTCGGTCAACTTTTTTTTTTACTACATTTCGGATTACAAAAATTCTGACACACATCATCAAATGCAAACTTTGTTTATTTATCAAGTGGAGTGGATTAAGCCTAGCGGGAGGGAAGTACAACTTAATGGCAGGTGGCTAACAGTTAGCATTTGGAGCATCCAGCTAGTGTCCGGTACTCTGTAACGATGAGAGGAAGATGGCACCTCTACTGCCCTATGTAACAGCTAGGGGGTAAGTGAAATGATATCAAGTTTTTCAAAATGGGTGAACTGTCCCTTTAAAGTTCATTTTAAAGGGGACATATTATGCAAAACCCACTTTTTCGCTGTTTGGGCACATATATCAGGGTATCCGCCGTGCCAGTAAGTTTCGAGTTAGCTGGCTAGCTCAGAAACCATGGGCTGAAACGAGCTGTTCAGATTTCCCCCCACTTCTTACATAAGAAGCGAGGATCTTAGCATAACTCCGCCCCTTCCTTTGGGTATCTCCACCCTGTCTTGAAAACTACCTTTGCGAAGGTCCGCCATGTTTTTTTTCTCGCAAGCGCGAGATAACCGTTAGCATTATGTTGCATCTAAGAGCTAGGCACAGACCGGCACAAATCACTACATCAGCCCAGCCTCAGAGGAAACGAGCGCAGTGGATTAAGTTTATTTTTGGTGGCAACGTCCCGGCTGCAGTCGGCTAAAGACTGTTCGCGTGAGCTAACCACTTTTCGTCTGACTGCTTCGCCGACCTGGTTCAGTACAACACAAGACTGACAACGATACTTTTCCTGAGAGGGATCAGTACCAACTGTCCGTGGCACAGCTGCAGAGAGGGAAATGTAAGTATTTGAACAATAATTATTCTGTGTTTCTTTGTCCGTTTAGCATTAGCTAACGCTAACAGTTTGGTGTTAGTTATGCTGCAGGATCCATTAGTGAGAGAAATGGGGAGAGAAAATGAGAGAACGGGTGTAAACGTTAGATGTCTGAAGAGTATTTCTTGCTGCTGATATTATAGACAATTGAGAAGTCTTTGAATAGCTGTGAAACACTGAGGGTATTTCACCCACCCCGGTCTTGTCTGTAGCCCATGTAGCTGCGGTCAAAGTTACAGCTGTGTTACACTCAGGTAATCAGAGACAAGCGGCGTTGACATGTTGTGTTAGGAGAATATGTGCTTTGTGTACATCTGTAATTTAGCAAACATGCAGGCTTTGCATTATGTAGGTTTGTATGTTAGTGTGTGTCGCTGCTAGAATGAGCAGAGACCTGATCTCAGAGCAAACTCCGTGTTGCAAAGCTGCAGCGATGCAATCGCTATTTTATTTAGTATCTAACACCGGAGGCTGTCTCCTACTGTGCTGCCAGATGAACTGTACATGCAGGCTTCTAGACTGGAAAGATTAGCAAGGAGCAACTCGTAAAATCTCTGATGCAGCTCGATCATTAGTGTCATCAATACAGATTTTCTTGCAATACTGAGAGAAAACTTGAAATGGACTGAGCAGCATCTGACTGAAACTTTTTCATATTCAAATAAGCATAGCAGTTAAACAACCAAGATAAGTAAGACAGTGCAAAGCTTTTAACTACAACTACATACTGGTAAGGCCCACAGCAAAAATTTTAGCTATAGCTGCTTGGTGCATTAGGCACACAGGTCCTGAACAGCATGATAGGCTAGCCAGACAGTATTGTTGCATAGGACAGGTGACCCCAACAGGTAAGTATAGCCAGTAAGTATAAAGCATTAGGTTTAGT
>OMLF01055381.1:0-20422 GCA_900302615.1 Holocentrus rufus
GTTTACACCCGTTCTCTCGTTTTCTCTCCCCATTTCTCTCACACTTATGGATCCTGCAGCATAACTAACACCAAACTGTTAGCGTTAGCTAATGCTAAACGGACAAAGAAATACAGAATAATTATTCTTCAAATACTTACATTTCCCTCGTCTGCAGCTGTGCCACGGACAGTTGGTACTGAGCCCTCTCAGGAAAAGTTGCGTTGTCAGTCTTGTGTTGTACTGACCCAGGTTGGAGAAGCAGTCAGACGAAAAGTGGTTAACGTTAGCTCACACGAACAGTCTTTAGCCGACTGCAGCCGGGACGTTGCCATCAAAAATAAACTTAATCCACTGCGCTCTTGTTTCCTCTGAGGCTGGGCTGATGTAGTGATTTGTGTCGGTCTGTACAGCCAACAACAGAGCAGCTGTAGTGCCTAGCTCTTAGCTGCAACATAATGCTAGCTGTTATCTGGCGTTGCGAGAAAAAAACATGGCGGACCCTCGCAAAGGGAGTTTTCAAGCCGGGGTGGAGATACCCAAAGGAGGGGGCGGGGTTATGATAAAATCTGAACAGCTCGTTTCAGCCCATGGTTTCTGAGCTAGCCAGCTAACTCAAAACTTACTGGGCTGTTGTTTCTCAGACTTTGAGGATTAGTAAGCACAGCAGATACCCCAATATATGCGCCCAAACGGCAAAAAGTGGGTTTTGCATAATCTGTCCCCTTTAAGTACTTGTAACCAAGGGGTGCAGGTTCAATATATATCACTAGTGGTTTAACCCATACGACACAAAGGGAAGAACAGAGACAAGGTTTCCAAGGTTTAAAAGATTGATTTATTACATCCACTATAAGGACCCAAACACGTATCACAAAAAATGTCAGGTAAGCCAGGAGCAACTAGTTAAACTAGTTGCTCTAGTAGTTTGCGTACTGGAATAAAACCCCTAAAATATAAACTATAGGCAAAACAGCAGTCAGCGCTGCAAAAGAAGAGCGAAAACACAATTACACACTGATCAAGACCACTAAATAAATATTTAAAGGAGGATTCTTAAGATTTTTTACCTCAACATATGAAAAGGACTTAAGCAGCTCTCACTTAAGGCAGGAACAGGCATTCATTCTATCCTCAGTCACCACAGTGTGCTGGCCGTCAATGGAAAACCTGGCCTATGACATGAAAACAGTAAGATCACACATGGTCACATACAAACCCCAATACGCACAAATGTAAGCGGCCAGAGCAGCCCAACGCTTGATTATTCTTACTCACCACCAGGATGGGAAAAGTGTCTGTACAGCCTAAGAGTTGGTCAGGTGTATTTATAGAGGAGTCCAAATAAGCTGCACCTGGTTCCTATTTCCACCTGATCAAGCTCCTTTAAGGTGGGCTGCCCTTTAAGGTAGACCGGGTAGCCCTTCTACATACTTTTAATTGCACTGTAGGCTCTAAATATTATATTATCATAGATTGCATTCTGGTAACTATTACATATCTTTTTTACTCTGCTTTTATTATGGGCAACCTTTGCTTATGCAGATAAACAACAGTTTGTTCTTAGAGATCTTGCCATGACCTGAACCCCAGTCTTTATTTGAAATTTTATGGCAGCTATGTAACATCGTAATGAAATTTTAGATCAGGGCCACTGATTCAAAGATGGTGGTTTACAAGGGTTGACACTCATTCAAACATTTTGTGTGTGTGTGTGTGTGTGTGTGTGTGTGTGTGTATGTGTGTGTGTGTGTCTGATAGGATCATTCGTTTCCCCTGGCAGATGAGTGAGGACAAAGTGCGTCACGTCTTACAGGAGGCATTACGTGTCTGGAGTGAGGTGACTCCTCTGAGGTTCAGGGAGGTCCGCACTGAGAAAGCTGACATCATTATTGACTTCAACAGGTATGGCAAGTCACTGACAGATAACACACTACACAGCTGTTAGACTGATGACAGGCATGATTTGGTACCATGACTGATTTTCAAGATCAGAATGAATCTGTGGCTGCTGTACATATGATCTTGCAATGTGTAAGGGCTCAGGATTCTAATCCATTTCCTCCATGTCCAGTCATATATTTTTAACCAGGACAAACATTCTAAAGCATACTGATTGATCTGAATTGGAGGTTAGTCAGGGACTGTTTTTGTATTGATCTATATTGCCAGGTCTTGTAGTTATTTAGATATATGGTTTTATTTACTCAACCTATGATTACAGCTGATGTTGTTCTTCTGTTTTGGCAGTTCTGCTGTGAGGGAATTTATGACTTCAGGGATGTTTATGTCTAGGCAGAAATGAATAAAAGCAATAGAGACTGCTGTCTTCATGGAAACTGATATTTGTTCACCATAATTATTATATTAAAAATGAATTTGACAATAGGGATTTGATATAGGCATGAAAGTTACTTACTGTAGCATTTTTCAGACCAAAAAGGTCAGACATCCTTTGTAGTCATTTCATGAGCATAGCATCTTTCAGTGGTACAAAGGTAATTTCTAGAGCTCATATTTGTTTGTCTAAAATAACAGTACCATTTGTGTAGGTACTGGCATGGAGACAATTTACCGTTTGATGGTCCTGGAGGGATCCTTGCCCATGCCTTTTTCCCCCGAACACATAGAGAAGGAGAAATCCATTTTGACTACGATGAGCACTGGACAGTGGGCAACCATGTGGGTGGGTAAATATTAATTGTTCGAAGATAAATATAGGTCATTAAGTGGAACAGCAGGTGTGCAGTTTTTCATAATGCTATGTTATCACTCACACAGTTAACAGTATCCCCAAAAAGACAGGTTGAGGATATTATGGATACCGCTGCTGATGCTGCTGCAGATCTCGATAACAACTTGGACACCTTTTATTTGAATCTTTGCAAACTGCACACATGCACAACCCTTAGAAGAATACAGTTAATATTGGAGAACCCAGGACCTTTCCCCTCGAGCCAGCATGAGGCCAAACTTTCAATTTGTGAATGGGATAATTAATAGTTTTTGTTCAAATCTGTCAAAATTTGCTGTGTAGGGATGCAGTCACATGGTGCCGTTAAAGATTCAAGTTATTTTGTGGATATATCCTGCTGTCTTTCATCAGCAACACATGCATCATTATTACATCTAATGGGACTACTTTCACTTTTTTCATTACTTCTAGTTGAAAATGCAGATAGAGAGATATTTTTAATGGAGCTACAGCTGCAATGATTGTGGTCTTATTAAGTTATGTTAGGAGGGTTTAAAGGGTTAGGGTTAGGGTTAGGGTTAGTTATATGCTATATTAGGAATTAAGATCTCTATGTTGATGTCTTTTTTAATTTTTGTTTCAAATTATCAAATGTGTTTGTGTTGCATTCGATTATTATGAAACTTTGGCTAATGCAATAGTTCAGATACAGCCCTAGAATTTTGGCGACTTGTGAATTTGACTCGTCTGAAATTTGTGGACAGGTGCAGCAGGGGGTCTATAATTAGCTGTACAGAGCAATTTTGGTATCAAAGATTAGTGTTTGCACTGTGGCTGCATGTCTACTCAGAAAAGGTCAATGGCTCAGTGCACAGCCATGTTCTGGATATTTCTGTGGGTTTTACCAAAGCATGTGAGCATGAACAAATCCTATTAAAAAGCTGGCTGATTTGACTTTGATATAAATCTGTCAAGCAGGAAAAAAAATAAGATATAGTTTCTTTCATTAATTCTAACTTTATAAATGTATGGCACTGGTTGAATGATTTCCATCCAGCATAGAACTGTCAGTATGTCCCCTAATGCACTGAGTGGGGCTTAGGGAGGTAGCTGCATTCTCAATAGATGTCTGGTACTGGCAAGTGGATGCCTCCATCTGTAGCCGAACTGTCCCGTTGGTTCACCACTCACTTCTGTTTGGTTCTTTGGCTGACAACACTGAACCATATCGTACACTAGCCATCGATTCTCCTCGATGCCAAATGTAGATCAAAACGCTACATTTAAAGAGGCATGAAACCCAGGCAGAAAATCCAGGTTTTGCTGTAGTTCAAATTTTACCCAGTGATGTCATTTTTGCGCACAGCTCCAAATGAAAAAACTTTAAAGGGTGCACAGTTGTCAACAGGAATCAAAAGAGGTCACATGCTGATGATGGCTTTCTAAATGAAACGTGTTTTTAGCCTACTATAAACAAGTCTTGTATATCAGTGTGTGCTGGTTACTTGTCTTTTGTTCTCTGGTTAGCAATGAAACAGTGTACTCTGACCACACTCAACAGTGATGTTTGGTGTGGTCAGAAGTGCAGTAGGGTTAAAGCTTTTGATCCACAGAGGTCAGTGCAGCAGTGCCCTTCTGCCATTCAAAAATTAAAGTTTCATCAGCCTTTAAAAGGAGGGAAAAGAGGTGATTTGATTGTTCATGATTCAAACCAGGTCCACCACACTTATTCACATTATAACAGCTTATAGCACCCTGAGTACCTGTGCACTTGACCATTGACTGCACTTTCTGCCATCTGTACCATGAGCTCATTGTGCCACTTGTCATCACCCCTTCAACCACTGTTGTCCTATTCAGGCACAGATCTTTTACAAGTGGCAGCTCATGAGTTTGGCCATGTCCTGGGCCTCCAGCATTCCCTGGTGCCTGGTGCTGTTATGTCACCTTTCTACACTTTCTCCTACCCACTGGAATTGAGCGAGGATGACAAGAGGGGCATCCAGTACCTGTATGGCCCCCCTCAGGAAGCACCAGCTGAGAACACAGAAACCAATGAGATTGACACTGGAGTGGTGAGACAATAATCCTGGAATGGGACCTTAAAGCTAAAATGCTGTTAGAAACTTCACCAGTGTAGTTGTTTAAATGAAATGTTACGGATTGATACTACTGATTGATATATCAGGTGTCTGTTTCATTTGTGAGGACTGTTTAGTATTGCCATGTTTACTGCATGGCTTTGGCTCCATTTATCATGCCAACATTGACCCTGGGCTTTATCTCTCTGCCTTATGCCACAGCCGGATGCCTGCACAACAAACTTTGAGGCTGTGTCCATGATCAGGGGGGAGTTGTTCTTCTTTAAGTCTCGATATGTTTGGCGTATTCGTGATGGACAGCTACAAGCTGCGTACCCAGCCTTGGCGTCACGCCACTGGAGAGGCATTCCTGACCGAATTGATGCTGCTTATGAAGACAAGTCTGGCAACATCTGGTTCTTCCAAGGTTGGTCTCACTTCAAAAGGAACTCTCATATAAAAAAGGATGACAAACTACCGATGTGCCTCATATGATGGAGTGATGAAAAACAGTTGATCCAAGTAATACTTGAACTTAGAAATATTTTTTTCTTGATTCTGAGTTATTTTTAGACCAGTTGTGAATGTATGAAAAGATGTTTTATGGATATTTAAGGTTATCGAGTCCCTTAAATGCACAGTTTTCGTGTCCAACATTAAATGAAGTTTCTCTTTATCATGAAGTTTTACTTTAATATTTTTCTATTGTGTAACTTCATGACAGGTGACAGTTACTGGGTGTTTGATGCTGAAAGGAAAATCACAGGACCAGATTCAGTGCGGCGGCTGGGTCTGCCTGTAACAGATATCCAAGCAGCTCTGAAGTGGCAAGAGGACAATGTGCAGAAAGTCTACCTCTTAAAGACCGGCGCTTACTGGTGCTTCAGTCCACAGGAGAATCATGTTGACAGCACACACCCTCACAGCATGCGTAACTGGAGTGGTGTTCCCAGCAGTATTGATGCAGCCTTTCAAGACGTACATGGTGAGGTTCAGGATCAGTTAAACATTCACATCTTGCACCCACAACAGTGGGAGCAAAAAAGCAGTTTGGTCACATGAAAATGATTCAGAAGCTCTATTGCATTTCCTATATGCATTTGTCATGAATGAACAGAACCAGCCTATCCAAGGTAATATGCAGATATTTAAAGGAATACTCCAACATTTTGGGCAAAATACCTTTTTTCGGACATACCCAGAGTGAGATAAGATGTTCAGTACCATTTTCACCTCTGTACATCTGCTGCTTGGGCTCCTATGGCTAGCATTTAGTGTTAGCTTAGCATAAAGACTTGAAGTCTACAAGAGTCATTAGCCCAGCTCCGTCTGAGTGAAAAAATAAACCTTACAGCAACTCGGAAGATGTCTTATTTACACAATGCATCATGTGTAATGAAACACACTTTGGAATGTATGAACTATAACTGCTGAACACATGTCCTTCTGTCTGTGTTCAGCAGTTATAGTTCCTATCATCTAACTTCTCCAAAAACTTATTTTTTTTTAATTTCCAAAGCATGTATTTCAAATACACATGATACATTGTGTAAATAAGACAGTTTTGGAGTTGCTGTAAGATTTATTTTTTCCACTTTGATGGAGCTAGGCTAATGACTCCTGTAGACTTCAAGTCTTTATGCTAAGTCTTTATGCTTAGTATTCCTTTAAAAAAAACATCTGGTTCTGCCACACATGAATATATGTCATTCATGGATGAATTTTCTTCTGAATAACTAAACAATCGCAATTGCTCCCAGTCAGCGGAGAGCACTTCTTTGGACCCCAAAAAGCCACTAATTCTGCAGAAAATGCACTGACGGGAGAATGTAAAGATGATTGTAGATCTGAGACAAGCAAGACACATCTGCTGCCTATGTCTTGGTGATTGCTAAATTAGATCATAACTTAACTCGTAACCCTAAAGTTGATTGTTGTTCTCTGCCTTCTGACAGGCTATGCCTATTTCCTGAGTGGTTTGCACTATTGGAAGTTTGATCCCGTTGAGCTGAAGGTCCTACAAGGCTACCCCCGCAACATCGGCGTGGACTTTTTTGGTTGTGCTGCCTCTCTGTATCAATAATGTCAAGCGTATGTATTTCAGAAGACTTTAAACAGTGAATTCATGCCAACACAATTCCCTTTAAATTTGGTCCCACTAAATAGCAGTGCACATCAGGCTGATTTATTTCATTAAGATGACTAGAAATACATTCAACAGTACTGGCGTGCCAAAGTTGTTGCCTGCTGCAGCCAAATAATATTATAACTGGTCTGTATTAGAAAAGACATGAACTAGGTTATCATTTATTGATTGTATATGTTGAACACTGGTTATATGTTGGCAGGATACTGGCCAGCATTTACGGTAAAGGATGCACATAATATACAACAGACCCACTGGATAATGTTGGTAGGATGCACCTTACCTCGGCTTGGCCTCATGTTAACAAGCACTAAACATTTATTTAGAAAATAGACTCTCTCCCCATAAACCCCCCTCTTTTATCCAATATAATTTTAGAGCCATATTATATGGAAACAAGCCATTAGCACTTTAGTCACATACTTGCAAGCCAAAGTCTGCATGCATGTGACTTGTCAAACATTCACAGGATTTATCCATAGATTAGCCCACTTTTGTCTGAATATTTGTCATATTCTGTGGAAAAAAATTATGTCAAGGTAATACTTACTGTAGGTGACCTTAAAAATGAATCACTTTTACTTCAAATTTCATGTCAAATTTCATTCACATCCATCAGTTTATGTCAATGCCACCTTTTTGCATAAGCAGATAATTCATAAATACAATCATTTAATTTTAGTTTTCTCAGTTGCTTGTTCAAAGAAAACACCTTATCCAAAATAATCAGGGTTTAGGTTTCAATGTTTTATTAGAATCACAAACTACAATTGCAAAACCAAAGAAATATGTTTATTTTTATGACACTTAGATTTTAAAATGTTGATTTAATTTTGGGTGTTATTTCTGTTGGTGTCATTTTGAAATTTAATTTCATCCCTTTTTTTAACTCTGTTAATTTAAAAAGTCACCGGCACACCATTCATATTTTAAAAAAAACAAACAAACATTTATTTTACTCTGTATCCTATTACACTACATTTGAGATTCATATTGCTATTAATCTCAAATGGGTGGTAATAAAAAATTTTGTCTGCATTTTGTCGGCAAAGAAATTTTTGTATTTTGTCCATTTTTTCCCTCATCGCTGGTTACATAAAACACTGGTTACCAATAAAACATGAAAAAAGAATTCCAAAATACTGGAAATATATAAATGCTGGAACCTCTCAAGCAAAATCTATTTTATTTTTATTTTTAATTTAATTTAATAGGCCACTTTTTAATTTTTGAAAAAGTGTTGAAGGTACATCTTATTCATTTATTCATTTTGCTCTGGGGAAGTGTTAAACTGTTATAATAGGTCTCCATGGCATTTTATTAATTTTGGTTTGTGATCATGTTTATTTTCTGAATTCACTGCAATCTTGCAAGAGTGAATATGCTACTTAAAAGTTTGCTACATCTTTGAAGATTTAAGGTGCTACAACTCAGTAGGTAAACCAATGTCTCAAATATTGTGCAAAATGTTAATAATTAATAATTAATATTAATAATTAATAAACTAATAAGAAATTAATAATTTCTTTTTGCAACAGGTGCTACAGAAACATCAAAGGTGTATTCTTCTGATTCCACAGTTAAAGCTTTCCCCTCTAATGGTGCTCTGTATATTTTTTTGTTTCATAAAGAGCTACACAGTAGCTCAGCAGTATCAACATGAACTTGTAACACAATGGAACAGGCTGACATTAACAACAATGTCTGACAGTAATGTTAATAATGTATTCCAGTTAATGCAAGGTCCTGTTCAGATAAATGCCACAGATAATACAATGGTTTGACTTGTTATTTGTATGAGTTCTTGGATAAAACATCTGTTCATTTTTGACTCAAGGTGCTATGAAATCAGTGCAGGACACTGATACCTTTGTAAAATATGCTGTGATTTGACTGCAAAAAAGCCTTCCAACATAGCCGAGGTAAAACTCCAAGCTAGCAGCTGTTATTACTTTAATCACTGTCAAAATGTCTTCACGATGCTTTTTGAAATCTATTTTTATGTATTCTCAATCTATACTTAACAGTTTGCCTTTGTCTTTTTTAATGAACATATGTTTCCCATGTAAATAATTTGTTC
Organism: Holocentrus rufus; assembly: GCA_900302615.1. Taxonomy (NCBI): domain Eukaryota; kingdom Metazoa; phylum Chordata; class Actinopteri; order Holocentriformes; family Holocentridae; genus Holocentrus; species Holocentrus rufus. The sequence goes on from OMLF01055381.1 coordinate 8,982, forward strand.
CAAATGATTTAATCCTTTGTTTTCAATAAAACCTATAAACTCAAGAAATTTGTTCCAGTTTCTACAAGTAATGATAATGTGTAAAGAGTTCATGTTAGGGGGTTCACATTTGTTGGGTGAGGCTGCCATGCAAGGTGCCAACCTGCTCATCAGGAGCAGTTAGGGGACACTCAAGGACACTTCAACATGCTTTCTGGAGGAGCCGGGGATCAAACCAGGAACCTTCTGATTACTAGACAACCCAAAAACCACAAAGCGGCCATCAGAGCAAAAGGCGACTACTTTGAGGAATCTAAAATATAAAACATATTGTGGTTTGTTCAACACAATGTATTCCTTCATAGTTTTTATGTCTTCAATATTAATCTACAATATAGAAAATAAAACAAAATAATAATAAAGAAAAAACATTGAATGAGAAGGTGTGTCCAAAACTTTTGACTGGTACTGTATATATATATATATATATAAAGACAGGAAAAAAGGAGGAAAAGGAGAGATGAAAGTGCAATAACATCTATTGCATTGTATTGTACTTTCAAGCGAGACTGTAAAAGATCTTAATTAAAAATATAAAATGAAGAGTGACTGTGAAGAAAGGTTGTTGAGGTTGACTATGTAAAAGATCATCAGATCTGCCATCTCCTGCTGCCATGCTGTTTGCATCTGAGGATGCCACCTATGGATTCCCAGCTCTTCCCCTTCGTGTTCATGAACCCTTTTGCATATTGGAGGGCCTGGTCTCGGTGGAGAACCTCCTTCTCCTCCTGACAGGACGCCACCTGCACAGCCAGCTGATCTCTCCTGCAGGTCCACCATCCCATGAGCACTTCAATGCTGTCTTTCTCTTGGCAGAAAGCCTCTTTCTCTTCATGACAGGCCTTGAGGTTTGTGGCCTGTGCCTGTGGATGGTCAAGCACATTCTTGTGTTTAGGCCTTTCAGCTCCATCATTTTCTATCAACTGGATCGTTTGGAAAAAGTGAATGTACCTTACTCTCAAATTTGCGCAATGTATTAAAGTTTGAATAGTTCTGATAGTTAGAACAGTGAGACTAGTTAATAAAAAACATGGGTATAAGTATAAATAAAAAAGCATACAAAGAAGTAAATAATTGAGTGCATAAATGTGACTTACTACTAAAGCAAGCACGCTAATCTATTGCACTGGCTTTGCTACAGCATAAGTATGGAATTTCATACACTATTTTCTTTGCTGTATTGATCCACTGTGTGAAATGGCCATAGGAACACAATATCATCACTGAGCGTCAAAGCACCATGATCTTTCTGACCGGTGTTTTAGTCAAGTAAACTTGGTTCTACCTTCCACGTGTCTGTGGTGACACTCAAGGGTAAATATCACATCTGTATTATGAGCAACAGGAACTTTCCCTAAGGCACAGGCAAGCCTGCGCAAGTTCAGACACATGCATGCTGTTAAGTCTTGATATTTGGCACACTTGTGCCAGCATTAAACAAGAGAGTCCCATTCAAGTTATAAAAGTATAATTTCCGTTGATGGCATGCTAGTTGTATTTCACTCATTATTCTCAACTATTCCATCCCCAAAGGCTGAAAGCAGAAATGGTAAGGAATTGAAATTTGAAGAGGACAAAATAGCTTAGATCAAAGTAAAAATGACATTGAGGTGAGGTGTTTTGCAACCAGGGCTCTGGTGCATGTCTAGAATTACAGTCTTTTCCAACCTCTTCTTCTGTGCCTGAATTGTTGCAGATAGTGTTTACATGCTATTCAGTAGAGTCTGCTTTGCAGTCCATCTGCAGCTCCAGCCATGTCCCTTGTAAAAAAAATTTTCATACTGTAACAAAATGGTTCAAACAGCATGCCATGCCTCGTGTTCACATCGTCCTCACGTGAGAAGCAATGCCATTTTAAATGGTCTATGATGCAATGTCAGCTGGACTCTGGAGAGACTAGCAGCCACTAATTCCAACACATTCTTAGTTGTTACTTCCCGAATCTAAGATGTTGAGTCAACAGCACAAGGGAATGTTCAGTTTTGGGCAAAATGCCCGTTTTCCGACTTTCCCAGACTGAGACAAGATGTTCAATACCATTTTCACCTCTGTACGTCTACTGGTTCAGTTCCTATGGGTAGCATTTCATCTTAGCTTAGCATAAAGACTTGAGCTCCGTCAAAGTGAAAAAATAAACCTTACAGCAACTCCAAAGCTGTTGTTTGTTGTTTCAGGAAAAGTTAGATGGTAGGAACTATAATCGCTGAACACATAATTGCTACCATCTAACTTCTCCTAAAACAACTTTTTAAAAAAAAAGAAATTATTTCCAGGACGTGTATTTCAAATGCACATGACACACTGTGTGAATAGGACAGTCTTAGAGTTGCTGTAAGGTTTATTTTTTCACCTTGACACAGTTAGGCTAATGACTCCTGTAGACTTCAAGTCTTTATGTTAAGCTGACACAAAATGCTACACATACTGTAGGAAATGAACCAGTGGACGTACAGAGGTGAAAATGGTATCAAACATCTTGTCTCAGTCTGGGTAAGTTGTCTAAAGGCTATTTTGCCCAAAACGTAGTATTGACGGAGTATTCCTTTAAATCTAAAGTATACTTCATTTTACTAATAAAATTTATATTGCACTCAAGCAAGGAAGCTGTGGCACATCAAGAGATTGTGACTCATACGACTTTAATTAGCGAGAAACTAACGACAAATGGTGATTATATCTTGGTTTTGTCTCTCCAAACTTGGAAACCTTAGTCATCCTTCTGTCATACTCTTGTTAGCTTGCCACAAGATACTGAGGCACCAGATGCTGATGTGCAGCATATGGTGCCTGATTCAAGTTTGGAGCACAACAGACCACATCTAAGATTTCACTAGACAGTTATCAAAGTCAGCCCAGGTGGTGATTCTGGCTCGAGGACCTTTCCCTTAAATAGCTGAAACACAGGATACTACATAAATGGCTCAAAGGTTCTGACAGTGCTGACATTGTTACAATCTGTTGGCTACATGACTCAGCTGGTCAAATGCACCCTTGTGACCTCTATGATACAAACAAATGATAAAGAAATGCTTATCCAAAGAAATGTTAGTGTAGTTTATCTGTGTGTGACACTAAGATAAAGACTGAAATGGGGACTTTAATTTTCTGGACCTCCGGGTAAGTTACACTGAGTGGGACAAACATGATATAGAATCAGATTGCCTCTCTGATGGGTCACCCTCATCTTCAAGACTCCTGATGGGATTTGACTGTAGCAACCGATAAAGTAACTTCTCAATAAGGTTTGAGGCTTTTTCTCTATATTAGTCAAAATGTAATAAAACATGTTAATGGAATATATAGTGTGATATCACATTACATTAAGGGTGCAACATACCCTTAACTGTTGAGATAAATTGATAAACAATATTAACAGCGTGAAGATTTGTCTGATTACAATGTTCTTATTGGAATATGGCATACACTTTGAATAATAATCCCCAGTTAATGTAATAATGAGATGATATTAGATTATCTGTTAATTACAGTGACAGGCTTTATTCCTTTTCAACCCATCACATCCTGACAGGCCATTTCATTACCCTGCAGGCCTTCCCCCGCCCACACCATCAGCACTTCTGCTCAAATTAAAAGTACTTGTCATAGCAGTGACATGGCAGGCTGCATACATATTCACCAACTCCCTTGCTTGTTTTTACTTGCTCTTTGAGTTTTCTGTTTTAGATTGTCATATCGATGGAGATATCCAAAAATGGACTGAAATTCATGACGTCAACTGTATTGAACACGGTAAGAGCATGTTTTGTGGTTTTAAATGGGTCCAGAAGTCATTCAAGATGGCTTTAATCATCATCTTGTTCATTGTCTGAAAAAAATAGCAGCAGCTGCAAATTATGTTGTCATTATTATTACAATGAAATTATGAGATGACAACTCCCAAATAGAATAAAGACTGCTAAGGGGCTGTAAAATGGAACTTAATGCCTGTGGTTATTTTTTTGACATTTTTGAGAGAAAAAAATCACAACTTAAAGGACAACCGCACATTTTCAACAACTATTTATTTTTTATAAAAAACAACAAGTCCACTACAAAGGTAAAGCAATTTTACAAAAGAACAGGATGCAACAGCAAATACATTTATGTCATTCTCATGAGTATAGTCAAGTTGAACATCATTACTTGAAAAGACACAATTGGTTTTTGTCAGCATGTTTTAATTCTGTCTGCCGAGCCCAACAAGGCTCTCAATAAAATGTAGAGGCCCGGATCTTCTAAATTTGGTGCAACACGAGGCACAGATTTATCATGCAAATGAGCACAGGTGCACATAATTCATTAAACTTAAGCACCTGTAAATATAAGGGTAAGAAAATCACATAGAGGCTAATTGCTAAAAGCTAAACCCACTATTTCATTTGCACTAAAGCTTTAGTAGATCTGGGCCTGTGTGTGTCTGAAGCCCTCGGACAACATTACAGTTACCAGGAGAGGTCGGTGTAATAACTTAGTGGGGGACTGCGGTAATCCAGAGACACGTCACACAGTCCTCAGTACAGCAAAACAGTCAAGACAAATATTTATTCTGTGTAAAAATACCTGCTTTCAGTTTATCCTCTGTCATCTGTGTCATTTGATGCAAAAACAGTACTTGTACTTGGTTAGTGAGTAAACAGGGGGGGAAGTTAGTAGAATGTGAAAGGCCTAACCTTTTGCAGACAAACACTGACAGACAATTCCATAGCTGTCTTATTTACACAGTGTATCATGCCCCCCCCCCAAAAAAACAAGGGTTGTTTTAAGAGAAGTTAGATGGTAGGAACTACAGCAGTTAAACATGTGTTCACTGGTTATAGTTCCCACCATCTAAGTTCTCCTAAAACAACTCTTGTTTAAAAAAAAATCCAACATGTGTATTTCATTACCATGTAACACACCATACACTGTCTAAATAAGCTTCGGAGTTTCTGTAAGGGTTATTCTTTTCACTTTGACGAATCTGTAGACTTCAAGTTAAGGAAACACAAAATGCTACCCATAGGAATGGAGCCAGTGGATGTACAGAGGTGAAAATGGTATTTTCTCAGTCTCAGTCTCAGTCTGGGTAAGTCTTTTGCCCAAAATGGTCGTGTTTTTCTTTAACATTAAGCCAGGACATAACATTACTCAAAAAAAAAAAACAGCTGCACTTGTTACTAGATATAACAGACATGTTCATTCTGGATGAGAGGTAATTCCTCGGGTCCTGAGGCAAACAATACCAATCACCAAGGTAATAGGAATGCTGTCTGGAGGGCTAAAGTCAGTGTACTGTCACAAACCCCAGGGTGTCATTTCACAAACAATTTATACACCCTCAGTTAGCTTTAACTTAATCCACTGCAACGTAAAGTATGTTCACATGATAAGTGTTTGATGACTGTTACAGATTAACACGGTTTGGTTTGAAATTCTGTAACAGACAACAGATTAACACTAGCTAGGAGTGATCTATGGATTAGATATTGTGACTCATGTACCAAAGGCAAACTTGGTTAAGATGATGGTAGACTGTATAACCGGTGGAATGCCTGTGTGTGTATGTTGAAAGGCAGGTCCGACGAAGTGCTCGGAGACTGATCTGCATGTGTGTGAGTGTTTCATGCTTACAGGAATGTCTCGGTGCTTTATGAACCCTTCATGGATCATCTGTGTGTTTGTGTGTGTGTGTGTGTGTCTGTGGGTGTTTACAGTTCCTTTCTTGTTTCCTAGTAGCAGGAATCTCCAGGGGAGCATCACCAACAGTCCATGGAGGCTCTGATGCAGCTTCCTTCTACCAGGATGGAGCAGTGTTGGCCAGCCGTCTCATGCGTCTAAAACAATTACAAATATTTCAATAAAATGATTTCAGAAATGCTATCCAAAGCCAAAGTCAGTCAAAGCCAACTAGAGCCCAGCCACTGATGCGTGACAGATATATCTAAAATAAAATTTACTTATGGTAGAGTTTCAGGGCACTGTGCAGACATTACATGGTAGTTCTGCGCACTTAAAAAGATCATCCTTTCAAGATGACATTGCTAAAAAGCAAATGTATTTTTTCCCATTGACACCATATCTTATGTTTGTAAGAAAGAGATTAGCCCTAACCCAATAATGGCTAAGGCTCCAACACATAAACGCTGGCTCGAGGAAGTAATAGCTCATTTAAAGTTGGAAAGACTGAGGTACTCCTCTCTAGGCTGTACTAAAAAAATTCTATAAGGTGTGGCAACCATTCATGGATTATTTCAACAACTATATGCCTGCACAAGATTAAACCCCACCACCCACCCCATCCTCATCCCATGTTGTAGTTTTTTTTTTTTTTTCCCCTCTTTTTCTTTTAATGTGTGTGTGTATACATGGGTGTGTATGTAATATGTTTATAGGTATGTACTGTTTGTGACCGGATTGTTTGTCTTTGTATTCATATCTCAAAAAATTCTATAAAAATATTTGAATAATAATAATATTTGGGTTGTAAGCTGCTAATAAGCAGGTTCAAGAGGTAATTAAAACTACAAGCAGTGATGAACGGGCCCTCACAACCCTTGTGGGTCGGAGGGAGCGGCGGCCGCAGCACAGCTAAATGCCGACCCAAACGCGGACCGCGCACGTTATTCACCGGGCCTGATGCATGTGCAAAATTTCATGAGTTTTCGAGCATGTTCAGGCCCTCAAAAATGCGATTCTTTGGGGAGAACACAGAAAAAAAGAATAATAATTAAAGCTGCAAGCAGCGATGAACAGGCCCTTGCACCCCGCGCGGGTCGGAGAGAGTGGCATCCGCGGAACAGCTAACCCCAAACCCGAACGCGGACCGCACACTGTAAATTTCATGTAAAGATGTTCATTTTCACGAATATTGGACATTTCATGGAAGAGATAGAGACCACTTTGTGTGTCCACGATGTGTCGCTGGAGAACACCCAGTAGTTATACATCATACGGCTGCATATCATGTGTAGACCACACCATGTAAATTTCATATAAATTGGATGAGAGTTGTCACAGAAGGCTGACGTCCTGTTGCCAGTAGGTGGCGCTGTGACTATGATGCAAAATTGGCCTGAAGATGTCTTCAGGCCAGGACTTTGATCATACAGGTGAAATTTGGAAAAGAGCAGAGGATGCGGAGTTGAGTTGCAACAGGAACGTCTTTCATGGCGAATCATTGAAATTCGCCGCCTTGTCATGCCTGAGTTGTTTGGCAAAAGTTCACAATCTTCACAGTAAAGCATCATGAAGGTCTTGTGGCTTTTCTGACCCAGTTTGAGCTTGGTGTGATTAATTCCCTGGCAAGAGCGTGTCAAAGTATAAAAAAAAGTCATTTCCTGTCGCCACTAGGGGGTGTTATGACTATGATGAAAAATGAGCCTGTAGATGTCTTCAGGACATGACTCTTATCAAAGCTGTGCAATTTGGGAAAGATCTGATCATGTGGTATGGAGTTATAAGAGATCGCTTTTTGATGGCGAATCATCGAAATTCGCCACCTCGCCACAGACACACCCTGTGACGAAAGTCGCACAGGCCTTAAGATGTCAGAGCTAAAATTTGAAGTCACTCAGCTCAAATCTCTAGGAGGAGTTCGTTAAAGTACAACATCTGGAAATGGCCAAAATTGCAAGAAAATTGGAAATTGAAATCAAAATGGCGGACTTCCTGTTGGGCTGAGGTCATGGCACCAAGAGACTTTTTGTCAAGTCTCGTGATGTTACATAGGCCTACCGAATTTCATAAGTCTAGGTGAAATGTACAACCGGGGCTGCTTTGGTGAAATTTTCTAGGTGGCGCTGTGGAGCCATTTTGCCACACCCATGTACAAGACCTTTAAAATATCAAATTTTTCACGGGGCCTGATGCACATGCAAAATTTCATGAGTTTTCAAGCATGTTTAGGCCCTCAAAAAGGCGATTCTTTCGCATGAACAGACAAAAAAAGGAATAATTAAAACTGCAAGCAGTGATGAACGGGCCCTCGCACCCCGCGCAGGTTGGAGGGAGCTAACCACCGAACCCAACGCGGACCACGCGCTGGAAATTTCACGTAAACATGTGAATTGTCATGAACATTGGACATCGCGTGTAAGAGATAGGGACCACTTCCTGTGTCCACGATGTGTTGCTGGAGAACACCCAGTAGTTATACATCATACGGCTGTATATCATGTGTAGACCACACAATGTAAATTTCATATAAATCGGATGAGAGTTGTCACAGAAGGCTGACTTCCTGTTGCCAGTAGGTGGCGCTGTGATTAGGATGCAAAATTGGCCTGTAGATGTCTTCAGGCCAGGAATGTGATCACAAGCCTAAAATTTGGGAAAGATCCAGTCATGTGGTGTGCAGATTGACTTTGTATGGCGAAACATCGAAGTTTGCCGCCTCACCACGGCCACGCCGTGTAACGAAAACTCAAAAGCTTCGCAATTTAGCATCACAAAGGCCTTGAGACATAACAGACCAAATGTGAAGCTGCTCAGCTCTAATCTCTTGGAGGAGTTCATTAAAGTACAACACCTGGAAATGGACAAAAGTGGCAACTTTGAATCAAAATGGCGGATTTCCTGTTGGGCTGAGGTCATGGCACCAAGAGACTTTTTTTCAAGTCTCGGGATGTTACATATGCCTACCAAATTTCGAAAGTCTAGGTGAAACGCATGGTGAGGGCTGCTCCGTTGAAACTTTCTAGGGGGCGCTATGGAGCAATTTTCCCACATCCATATGCAAAACCTATAAAATATAAAATTTTTCACCAGGCCTGATGCATGTGCAAAATTTCATGAGTTTTTGAGCATGTTCAGGCCCCCAAAAATTCAATCATTTGGGGGGGAAGAATAATAACTCCTAGAGATACAATAGGGCCTTCGCACCACTGGTGCTCGGGCCCTAATTAAAACTGCAAGCAGTGATGAACGGGCCCTCACACCCCGCGCAGGTCGAAGGGAGCGGCAGCCGGGGCACAGCTAACCGCCGACCCCAACGCGGATCGCATGCTGTAAATTTCACATAAAGATATAAATTTTCACGAATATTGGACATTGCGTGTAAGAGATAGAGACTACTTTCTGTCTCCACTATGTGGCGCTGGAGAACACCCAGTAGTTATACATCATATGGGTGTATATCATGTGTAGACCACACCATGTAAATTTCATGTAAATCGGATGAGAGTTGTCACATAAGGCTGACTTCCTGTTGTCAGAAGGTGGCGCTATGCTTATGACTCAATTTTGACATGTAGGGGTGTTCAGGCCTGGACACTCATCCAGAATATGAAATTCGGGGCAGATTGGACAATGTACATGTTAGTTACAGCAACTTCCTGTGTCTTGGCGAAACATCAGAATTCCCCTTGCCATGGTTTGATGGAAACGCATAGTTTTCACAGGGAAGCATCATCAGTATCTTATCGTTTTCATGCCTATGTTTGAAGTGGATGTGGTCAAGCCACTAGCAGGAGTAAATTAAAAGTGTAAAACATGACAGTTCCTGTTGCCAGTAGGTGGCGCTGTGACTCTGATGCAAAACTGGCCTGTAGATGTCTTCATGCCAGGAATGTGATCACAAGCCTAAAATTTGGGAAAGATCCAGACATGTGGTGTGGAGTTATAAGACATTGATTTTGTATGGCGAAACATCGAAGTTTGCCGCCTCGCCACGGCCACGCCGTGTAACGAAAACTCGAAAGCTTCACAATTTAGCATCACAAAGGTCTTGAGATATGACAGACCAAATGTGAGGTCGCTCAGCTCAAATCTCTAGGAGGAGTTCGTTAAAATACAACGCCTGGAAATGGCAAAAATTGGGCAAAAATTGAACAGTAAATTCAAAATGGCCGACTTCCTGTTCGGTTTAGGTCATGGCATCAAGAGGCTTTTTTGTACGACTTGGGATTGTACATGTGTCGGCCAAATTTTGTAATTCTACGCCAAACCATGGGCGAGGGCTGCTTCTTTGAAATTTTGTAGGGGGCGCTATGGAGCCATTTTGCCACACCCCATCCTGAGACCCATATCAGATGTCAGTGTCCGCCACTTGTGACATGTGTGTCGGGTTTCGCGAGTGTGCGATCATCCCTAGCCCCGCAACGACAATTTCCTGTTTCATGGCGAGTAACCTAAATTCGTCACCTCACCGTTTGATGAAAACTCACAATTTTCACCAACAAGCATGATCAAGGTCTTATAGCTTTTCTGACCAAATTTGAGTTTGGTCTGATGAACTGACTGGGAGGAGTGCATCAAAGTGTAAAAAAAGTCATTTCCTGTCGCCACTAGGGGGCGCAATGATTATGATCCAAAATGAGCATGTACATTTCTTCAGGCCGGGACTCTGATCAAACCAAAAAGATGTGATCATGTGGTATGGAGTTATAATGGATTGATTTTTTTATGGCGAAACATCAAAATTCGCCGCCTCGCCACAGCCACGCTGTGTGACGAAAACTCAAAAGCTTCGCAATTTAGTATTGCAAATGAGAAGATTTCACAGACCAAATTTGAAGTTGCTCAGCTTAAATCTGTAGGAGGAGTTCGTTAAAGTACAACACCTGGAAATGGACAAAAGTGGCAACTTTGAATCAAAATGGCGGACTTCCTGTTGGGCTGAGGTCATGGCACCAAGAGACTTTTTGCCAAGTCTCGGGATGTTACATATGCCTACCAAATTTCGTAAGTCTCAGTGAAGCGCATGGCGAGGGCTGCTCTGTTGAAATTTTCTAGGGGGCGCTATGGAGCCATTTTCCCATATCCATATGCAAAACCTATAAAATATAAAATTTTTCACCAGGCCTGATGCATGTGCAAAATTTCATGAGTTTTTGAGCATGTTCAGGCCCCCAAAAATGCAATCATTTGGGGGCGAGGAGAATAATAATAACTCCTAGAGATACAATAGGGCCTTCGCACAACTGGTGCTCGGGCCCTACTAATAAGAAACACTTGAAAAACAATAGGGCCTTCACACCACTGGTGCTCGGGCCCTAATAATAATTCCTTGAATTTCAATAGGGCCTTCGCACTGTCTGTGCTCGGGCCCTCATAATAATAATAATAAATCCTTCGGATACAATAGGGCCTCGCACCCTCAGTGCTCGGGCCCTAATAAATCCTTCAGATACAATAGGGCCTTCGCACTGTCAGTGCTCGGGCCCTAATAATAATAATAATAAAAATAATAAGAAGAAGAAGAACTCCTCGAGATACAATAGGGCCTTCGCACCACTGGTGCTCGGGCCCTAATAAACAGCGCGATTTCAATAGAGCCTTCGCCAGGCAACTGCAGTCGCCGCTCGGGCCCTAATAAACAGCGCGATTTCAATAGGGCCTTCGCACCGTTGGTGCTCGGGCCCTAATAATAATAAACAGCGCAATTTCAATAGGGCCTTCGCCAGGCAACTGCAGTCGCCGCTCGG
>OMLF01055389.1:4954-25207 GCA_900302615.1 Holocentrus rufus
AGTCAGCGGCTGGCAGAGGAGGAGGAGAAGCTGAAAGAGCAGATGGAGGATGGCCAAATGGTGAGGACACAAACCCACACACTCACAGAGACAGACAGATACACACACACAGACACACACACACACACACGCACGCTTACACACACTCTCGCCCACTCACAAAGTGGACACAAAGGGGGTTGGAATACAAGTTGAACAAGCTTGCCCCATCACCTTCCATTAAGCAAAATTTTCCCCACAATTTCAGTCTGTGGCTTTTTCCCATGAATAATGCATTTCCCCCTTAATGTACCTTTGATGTAGCACCTCTTGTTCAAAAGCAGAAACTTTATGAATGTAAGCTGCCCTCTTACATAAACAGTTTAGCTCTTGATCCACTTAAATCATTGTTTCACAAGGCAAGCGCAGGATTGTTTACTTCGTTTCCTTGAATGTCTTTATAGCAGAACAAAAGAATTCTACTTCCTGTGACCCCTTCAGGGTCTTTTTAAGATTTTTTTTTTTAATAGCTATCCTATATTCATTTTAACCTTGGCTTTTTGAGTTTAGTTTAAATAAGTTTACAATTTCCTAAATAAGGAGTCATAAACAGACGATTCAGTTTTTAATAGCTTAACAGCTGATTGTTCATTCTGTCTGTGATGGAAACTTTAAACATCCCCCTCAGTTGACCTCATCCTCAGTCTGAGATACTTGTTAAACCTCAAACAGGCTTCACAAACAAATCTTTAGTGGGCAGACTGGCAGTGAGAGTGACTGACAGCTAATTCCTGCCAACTCACCCAGGCACATCTGTCTATCTCTGTCCCTGATTAATCTGTTTATCACTTTTTGAAATTATTCATTTTCGGTCGAGCTTAGAAATGGGAAAGGTGTGTTGAGGTCACTGGATGTGGGCTGTATTATAACAGGCACACACTCACACATATACACACCTGTGGGCTACCTTCGTCTGCACAAATCTAATGTTTCTTCTAATGAGATAAAATGTACCAACCTGGGACAAACTTTTCAAAAATGGCTTTGCAGATCTAGTCACAGCACATATGAGGTAGTTTTACAGTCCTGTAGTTGTCTAGTAGCCTCACATGGCCTTACTCTTGATTTTGTCTCTGTTGTGTACATCACCAAATAGCCTGGGTGAGAGGCAGAGGTCTGGCTGAACTCAAACCATTTAGGTGTGGCTGCAGTGACAATTTACAAAAAAACAGGTGATTGGATCAACCATCTAATGCATCCAATCATACAATCAGACCATGTGGCGTAGTATGAAAGCTGGAACTTAATAAACATCAGCAATCATGATGGTGAAAGGGAGAAAGCATATCAGTAAGCATGTCGCTTGTTAGCGTGCATGTTGGTGCATGATTCTTGCCATTTTTAAAAGGAAAATCTATGCTTAAAAGGCATGTTGCATACAAGACTAGATTTTTGTTTTTGAATTTTTTGCACAGTCGCCTCTTGCCGTTGTCGCTCACTGTTAACCAACCAGCCAGATCTTCTCTAGCATACCTGATCCAGTTACTGTAACAGTTTAATGCTGATTGGTTGAAACAGATCTGCCTGAACAATATGTGCATGAAAGCATCAGAGCTGGAACAAAAACTTGCAGGACAGGTGGCTGTTGAGGACTAAGTTGGAGACCACTGACCCAAACCTTACTGCAGTTCCTCAAAGGCTGCCGATTGGTCCAGACATTCGGTGTCCTGCAGTGACACTCTGGGTGGAGCATGCAGAGATGGTTTCACAGGTCAAATGATCATGTGAGATCAGGTGGCTGTTCAAGGTTAACTGCCAAGTACAACTTTAGAACGCAGGATACAAACGTGCAGACAGCATGAGGCAAAATCAGTGAAAGAAATGTCTTTGTTTCATTTCTGTGTCCCTTCATTTATTGTCTTCTCTCCTCATCGTCCCATCAAAATAGACCCAGGAGGAAGAGCTCTTGGGCTGTACAGCTGGCACTGAGAGAAGCTTACTGTGTTTTTAATTATTAATTATTAATTATCATTAGAGGCACTGAAACAGAGTGAAAACCTTTGTAAAAAATGATTGCATAATGAAATATGGTTTGAATTAACAGAAATATGCAAAAATAGAATAGTTGGAATTATTGAAAAATTTCCGATATGCCACATTCATTGTCCCTTGACCTGGCCTCCTTGATTGCCTTGGTAAAACTTATTTTGATGAAGCATTTTTTTTGTGCTGAAATGTTGATGAAAATCAGCACTGTCCTACATCCTCCAGCCCTTCTACAATGAGTATAGAGAGAGGAATAATGCGATTTTGTAAAGGAAGAATTTCAGACACACAGACACATAACAAATCTTTCACCTGTCCAGCAAGAGTATATTTAACCCTCCCCTTTCTCTCTCATCCAATAGGAAGCAGGGAATGTGGCAGAGACTGCAGCAGGTAAGTGGAGTGGGATCAACAACACTTTACTTTAAGTACATCAGCTTTACCTTTTTTATCAAACCAAAACAGAATCAAAAACTGACAAGTTCAATCATCCACTGTATGTAACAAAGACAAAATATAGTCATCCAATCACATGCCTTTTTCACTACTCAAATTAAGTATTTCGTCCAATACATTTCTGCCCTGTAACATTAATGTTGCAGCCTCCCTGAAAAGACCTATTTGTCTCGGGCTGCCACCACCTGTTAGGCACAGCTGTTCTTCTAATGATACTCTTAGTTAATTGCAGCAGTACATATTGATTAGATTTCATTTGTTTAATGTTTGGACTCTGTCCCATGTTTCTGTCTCTGTGAGCAATGAAAAGAACTGGTGATATTTGATACCAGGAATAGAACTGAGTGCCTCTCCAAACCAGGATGTTGTTCCAGTTCTGCACTTATGTGTAGCTATTATGACCAAATGAAGTTGCCCAAAACAAGCACAGGTGTGTGGATATGCCATTATTGTAATATTAACTATCTGAGAGAGCACAGAGGGTCGTGGACTGCACAAGAGACAATAAGAGGGACAACTTGGTTTGAATATTGGGGTCAAATGTATCCTTAATATAGCCAGTTTTTTTAAGGGTGGCTGTATCCGACCATCCATCTGTCCCTCTGTCTGTCCGTCCATATGTCCCTCCATCCCCTTGTCCTTCAGTTCAACACTTTACTCCAAGGCAACACATCTTAAAATTAACCCTGTCAATTTTGGTGACCTCATGATTCCTTCCTTTAGCGCCACCCTCAGGCTGAAATGTCAACTTTGCACGCATGAATCACAAATTGTAATCAGTGGAATGCCGTGATATTTGGAGAATGTATTCAAACTACTCAGAGGACGATTCCTCTTTACCGTGGTGACCCTATGACCTTTCGTCTAGCCACCCTGAGGCCAAACATTTGACTTGTACGCAACTCTAAATGTAATGGATGGATTCCCAAGTAATTGAGCGTACTCATGCTACCCTGAGGATGAACCCTGTCAGCTTTGGTGACCTCATAACCTTTCCTCTAGCACCTCCCTCAGGCTGCACAAACCCCGTTCTTTAACTACTTGCTCTCCCCTGACGTGCACCAAGCCAGCAGGGTGCCGGTGGCGTGGGCCGACACTTGTTAAGAGAACAATACTCCAGTTTAGTGACTTTATAACAGCTTCTTAAAAACTGCACATCTGACTGAAAATCATTGCTACCTACTGACATCACTGTAAACTACTCCTTTCACAGAAGTCGTCCAAGATGCTGTTATGCAGAACGGAGAGGAGAAAGCCTCCGGATCAGGTGGGCACACAGTGAACTTTTATGTGATGTTATACACACACATCTTCATAGATTTGGTCCTCGGCGCACAAACAACAATCATCCAAAACCAAATCCTGCGCCATATACAATCACCTCTGTCCAATTACTGATGTCAACATCTGTCACGTCACCCCTGAATCTGTAAACAGCACAACAAAAACAATTCTTCTGGACTCTTCCCCTTGTTAAATTTGATCAAATCATCCACTCACTATGCTAAACCCGTAAAAACTCTTTAATCCCCCATATATATAGTGCTCTGTATGCATTGTACATACCGCGCTGTTCTGAATACATTTGCATTAGAAAGGGCAGGGTGGCACTGGCATGCTTGCATTTCACAGTAACTTCATACATGCTCTGATGAATATTTAAGCATGTTAAACGTGGATTACCATATACACTTATGCAAATGGAGGATCAAGTGCATAAGTATCATTTTTAGAGGGCAGCGGGCACGTGGGCATGTCAGTGGGGATGCTGCTGACATTGTTGAAGTTGACTTGAGAGTTCTCAAGACGAAATGGTCCTGTCTGTTTGTGTTTGAATCATCGAGGCAATAGAGAGAAACTTTCTTACCCAGGCTGCACAATCTAAATTCATGTTTTCTAACTTTATTCATTCCGTTGCTCCACTATCTGTCTCTTGCTTTCTTCTCAGTGTCTGAAAAAATACCAGCCTTCACTTCTTTATTTTATGATTTATCCTTGAAATGCCCTGCTCTTAACATTTAATGTTTCGCTTTCTCTTGCTTCTCGTGTCTTGAGGTTGTCTTTACTTGTGATGGTACGATTAATATCTGCTCTGTTCCGTCTGCTCTGTTCTGTCTGTAACTACTGCAGAAGTTTCCAAATTGCTTAAATTTCATACTGTACACCGCTCATCAGAGTTCCCATGTCTCATGGAATTTCTGGAAAGTTGTGGAATTTTGAAAAGTGAATTCCAGATTGGGAAAGTTAGGGAATTTGATAAATTCCTGGGACAAGTCATGGAATAACATGGACATTTGTCAATTTATTTTCCTTCCCTTGCAGAATAAAACCGAATAGACTAAACTGACCACTGTATCTGAGGTGGTTAAAATTTGGTCAAGGGAAAAAAAAATACAAATTTTCATAGGATGTGGAAATCAAAGTGGGACATCATGGAAAACTCAGGGAATTTTACATAACAGAGACGAAAGCCTGGTTCATGGTTTTGCTACAACAGTGCTGTCTGCCATTTGTTTCCTATTTTACTCGGCTTGCAGTGTTCATTGAATTACAATACTACAGTTACTGGTATTGAACACTGATATATTGGTTGCCGAAGCAACTGTAATCAAATAGCAATGTCTGCACTCAAACTACAGTGAAAGCTGTTGATGAGTCATGTGATTAATAATGTGGCATGTTGGTAGCAAATACATACATCATACAGGCATTACACACAAACAGCACTCGGTTTTGTGAATTAATGAGACAGCACAGATATCTTCCCCCTTACTGACTTTAATATTCATTTGATCTTTCACCTTTAGACACAACTGAGGATGTAGTGAAGAAAAACCTATCCCCGCTACTGGATGAAATAGCCCCTGTGCTGACTAATGGTGGAGGAGAGGGGGAGACAGAGGCCAATCATGACGTCTTGGAAGTGAATGCACCATCCAGCACCAATGGAGTAATGGGAGCTCCTGATGGCACCATTACCATGACGTTCCTGGGCTGTTCTGAGGTAGAGCCTGATCAGGTTCCTAATGTCGAGATTAATGAGGAGGGGGAGGAGAAGGAGGAGGAGGAGGAGGGGACTGTGGTGATGCGAGCTGAACGAGTGATCATCACAGATGACAAGGATGATATACCAGAGGATACTAGTACCCAGGAAGAGCAGCAGGAGGCTGGGCAGGTGGAGGACTCCCCTCAGCCACAGCCAGAAGAGCCTGAGGAGGGAGGAGAGGCTGCAGAGGAGGAAGTGAAAGCAGAAGCAGCTCCAGACACTTCCATTGAACCAGAAGGAGAAAAGGAGATGAGTGAGACAGTCTCACCCGCTGCAGAGGCAGAGACAGCAACCGGAGATGGAGACACGGAGGGAGATGTAAACGAAAGTGGAGATGGAGGGACAAAAACTGAAGGAGAGGAAGACCAGTCAGGTGCTCCTACCTCTGTGCAGCTGCAGTCTCCAGCCGATGCTCTAGAGGGCACTATAGTGGCCTCAGTGCCAGTCTATTCTGAGGCGCAGCCCTCCGCTCTCACCACGGAGGCAGAGCCGGAGGGAGAGGCGGCAGCTGCCCCAGAGGGCGGGGCACCACAGGAGGTAGAGACCGCCTCCGTAGCCCAAGACGCTGCCACCGTGCCTGGCCAGTTCCAGGAGGTTTCCCTGGCTGATCCCCAGGAACACCAGAGGACAGAGTCAGGGCCAGGGGAGCAAGAGCCCCTGTTGTCCCAGGCCAAAGCCCCCCAGACCCAAGCAGAGCCAGCAGCAGTCAGCAGCCCAGCCAGCACAGAGACTTATACCCCAACCAGGGCCAACCAGGGAGGGGAGACTGCGGCTCCCAAACGTAAAACTTGCCAGTGCTGCTCTGTCATGTGAACGCCACCTCTGACACTGTATTGTTCCCTCTTTCCCTCTCTCTTCTGTCTTCATCCTTCACTCTGTCTCGCTGTTGTTCGTTTTATCTCCCTCCCCTTGTTTTGGTCCTCTAACTTTTTTCAAATCAGTGTGTGCACAAGTTACTCCCCTTCCTCTGTTGCCCTCTACCCTCCTCCCCTGTATTTGTCTTGAAATCCCCTTGAAATTCACTGCTGAGCTTTGATACTCCAGGAAGGATTGAGCTCTCTCCAGCATGGTGAAGGGTAGGGAGGAGATGTCAGTGTTCAAGTGCCTTGTGGAGCTCCCTACCCAGCAGTGCAGCTTTAAATTCCTTCACACTATATGCACCTTGTGCTTTTTTTTTAAATCTTGGTGAGCTTGAGTTGATTTTCCTGGTTGGCAAACTAAGTAACCAGCCAGTCAGTCTACATCAATTTATAAAATATGTCCATTGTCAGCTATCAGTATACAGTTACTGAAAAATAAGGACCAAAGATGTATTATTTGCAAATCTATAATTCAGTGGGCATTTCACAATCTAAATATGCGTGTCTTCTTGGGAGTCAACTGGAAAATGTGTGAAGATCCAGAAAAACTGTGAGGATAAGATCTTATTTTAATGATGCAGGAGCTGAATTATTTTATTGATTTTTGTCTTTTGTTAGATAGATATTTTTAATCCAGCTACAGGGCCTGAACATTTTCCTTTATTCTACATTTACCATACATATAGGAGATGTCAGTCCATAAATTCAGTGAAATGGTCTACTGTATAAACAATATGAAATTTACTGAATATTATTTTTGTGGGCCATTGTTACTTTTAAAAGGGAAATTATTTTAGAATAGCTTTAACTATGAATTTTGTATTTTACCAGAGGCATTCTACAAATGAGACTCCGTGAATTTTGAGATTGCTTTGTGCATGGATGTACATATACAAAAAGTATCCTGAGCTGAGTGGCTATGTTGTACAGAAACTTACTTTGTTTTAAGCTTGTCAGTTTTGAAATCAGCAGTATGTTTAATGATTAAACTGACATTTGTGAAACATTGCTTGATGTTCATCCAGCCTCTCTGTTCTTTAAACAGTGGATTTGTCCTGAAACTACATCCAAAAGAAACACACTCACACTGGGGAATTTTTGACCTGTTTCATCCCAGTGACGCTGGGTCCCGGTGGAAGCTTTATCTATTGAATTGATTATTACGACAGCACATAACATGAGTTTAGTAATCAGAATCAATTTCTTGTTCTTTGACATGAGTAAGTTTTCAAATACATGGGGGCTTTTGTTTGTGCCGGCGCAAACCAAGGGACAAGTTTTTTTCAAGTCCTTTCCAGTCACGAACTCAGTGTTTCACAACACCAATTAAATAGCTCATATATGAGAAAATGAGTCTCCAGCGCTTATTCATAGACCACTAATTAATACCCTCATTCTATTTTTATATGTCAATAACTAATTAATTTTAAAGAATCATGCAACGTCTATAAAACCCTGGTCTTCAAATCTCAGGCTGTCACATTTGTGTTACATATGGAAGAGCAGAGAGCCACTGAAAGTTATTTACAATGAGCAAGGAAAATACCAAAAAAAAATGTCTATCTCAGGTAACACAGCCAACAAATGACACCAGATGACCCAGACTATTCAAAACATTTCACAATCACAGAATCCGCAGATGGATAACAGACTCTGAACTGGTGCTGGTAGTATTGTGAAACTGTGGAGTTTCCTGGCTTTTTATATATATATATATTGGACAAAACCCTGAACCAGTCCCATCATTAGTGAGACACAACTGAGACTAGGTACAATACAACAGTGTTGTAGGACTGCCTCAGACAGAAAAATGTTTGCTCTGTGTGCCTCTGTTCTCCTCTATTTGATGTCTGTGAGCGACTCAGCTCCTCTGTCCTGTGAAGACCTGGTCAGACCTTTAGACCACCTGGAGCCTCAGCATTTGGAGGGCAGATATGCTTTAGTTGCAGGCAGTGTGAGCAACCTCACATTACTGGAATTCTTCAAACGCAGAGACAGTTCTGCCATGGACTTCACCAACCACAACGGAACCTCCACCGCCTCTTACACCCGAAACCTCCGTAATGGTGACAAGTGCCATTATCAGTCCAAAAACCTCTCAATAGAAGGCAGCACCTTCACCTTTGATGGTGAGAGTCCGTCCAACCTCACTGGGACCTTCGTCCATACGTCCTGCTCAGACTGCTTGCTGATGCGCTTCAATGTGGACATGAAGAAGAGGTTTCATGTGTACCTGTTCAGCAGGAGGAGGGAGGTGGGGATGAAGGAGATGGAGGAGTACAAGGCTCAGCTGGAGTGCATGGAAATGCCTCCACCTGCTGTGTTGGATCCTACCAAGGAGCTTTGTCCAGAACAGACACCCAGCGAACCTACAGCAGCTCCGACTGAGGAGAAAACAGAGGAACAAAAGTCATGAAAGACATTAATACAATTTATCCACACATTGTGAAGGTCAATGTATCTCAGTGTTAGTGCATGTATTGTTCAGATGATGAATTATTCTTTTGCAAACTAAGGGACAGCTGTGAATAATTTTTGGCATTTTTAATTTTTCTTGGACACTGCCAACAGCTGGATGGGATTTGTTTGAATGTCTTATTCCTGAGTTGTCAGTAAGCATACATATCCCTGATCTAAGAGAGAAGTTGGGAAATCAATTTCCATTGGTATTGGAAACCAATAGGCATGAATGTGTTACTTCTTATCTTTTCCTTTTCTGTAGGAATTGAAATATAAACTTTTGAGAAAAGCTTGTCCTGTTTTTCAGCTCCTTTGAAGTATATTTCAATTTCAAGCAGGGTAGGCCTTTAATCACAGGTTATTCATGTGTGAAAGGTGACTTTAACTTAGATGGGGGGATAGTGCTAGAAAGTTTATATTCCTGTATAGAGTCCCTAGAAACATTCATAATTTCATACATGAAATTGTATTTGAACTGAATATGAAACAGATGAATTAAAAAATATATATGTTGAATAAATTGATTTTATATGACTGAGTGTAATATTTGTTGAATTTGACTTGGATTATTAAATTTGGTGCTCCCAAATCAAAGTAGTTTTTCATAATTCAGATTAAGTTCTCTCAGACTGCCCACACGGCTCCACCCCACTCCTGATTTAGACAAATAACAAATAATCTCCTCAGAGATTATTTAAATTTGCTGGCAATTAAAAATTTACTCCTGTCAAAAACTATAAATACTTTATTTTGATATGTAGTGTATTTAGGTGATATATGAGTTGTTTCACTGAAGCATCTTTTGCTTAGAAGTGGTAATTTGTGGTTGTTTGCATGGCGGATGGGTTAAACCTGATAAAACCCAAATAATGTTATCCACAGATGCTTACAAATGTCTTCAGTTTAATTGCCTGCAGCTATTAACTTCATTCAAAGCATCTCTGACACTACATGTTTTGCAGAAAGGCTATAACTACGAACTACAAACATAAGAGCTACATGTTCAAATTTCCTAGCAGTCGTGCAAGTGCAATATGCAAAACTCAGTTTAAAAAGCACTAAAATCACTCACTCTGAGCCCAAAGCAACAAAACCTCGTAAGTCAGCAATGCAGTGACAGAAAAAATTCATTCAAAGTTTACCTTGTAGCCGAGAGTCGATCGTTTCACTTCATTTTCTAATTGAAGCTCAGAGACAAAGTAATCCAAGAGGAGTTTTGCCAAAATAAAATGCCTTCCTCACTTCTAACAAAAAAAAAAAAAATCCAAAAACTTTTTCTTTACTTTCAGATTACATAAGAAATCTACTGGTATAGAGTGAGGGAAAGAGGAATGGGTTTGTTTATTTACAAATGGAGTTTGTGCTCTTGGCACCATCTAGTCATCAGAAATCACTTAGTGCAGCTTTAACTTAAGTGACTATGCTAATAGTTCACTGATGGCCCACCTAATCACTGATAATATCCAAATATGACTATTGTCCATTTTATATTTTTCACAATATCCCCTTCTTTTGTCTTGCTGGGAAGCATGGTTACATCATTTTGTCGGTTGGTCTGTCAGTCTGTCCACAGTAAGGTCCAGAGCAGCATATTCCAAAATCTATTAGGTGGCTCATCATGAAATGTGGTGACAATAAGAGGATGAAACTTGTCAATTTTGGTGTCCCTATGACCTTTCTGCTAGTGCCACCAGCAGGACATTTGTTCATATTGCCCTTTGGTTTTTTTTTTTTTGTTGTTTTGTTTATTTGTTTGTTTGTTTTGCATTGGCATAAAAGTTTGTGACAAAATACATGTTGGCTAGATAATGAAACCTGACGCCCCATGACCTTCCATTTAGCACCACTAGCAGGCCCAGTGGGGCATCTGCATCCCAAGTAACACACTTTTTTAACTTCAGGTTAGCTGTTGATAACGAACCTGATTATGCTGATTATAACTATTGTGTGCATAGTTGTTCTATATGTGTAATTATTAAAAAGTCTACCTCATAGACTCTTTTTTACTTTTTTTTAGTTTTGTGTACATGCTGACAGCTCAGTTGCTGACATGGGTGAAGTTGAAGAGGATGACCAGGTTGGGCATTGTTTAGGTCCCCAGGTCACCGGGTCACGGAGTTCTTGCATTACCAACACTGAACGTTTCTGTAAATGTCAATATAAAAATTAATCTTTTCTGTATCAATCCAAGCAGAAAAAGTAAAAATAATAAATTTGTTTATGGTAAGTAGTGATCCCAAAGTCTTCAAAGTCTTCATTTTGTAATCACGGAATCCACAGGTGATACAATTTGTTTACTTGTACTAATAATATTGTGAAACTCTGGAGTTTTCTGATAAAATTTGCACTATAAAACCTGTCACCCATTTTTAGCCAGACAGAACACAATTGAGACTAGACGTGTATACCCTTTGAAAATTTACTTGTCATGTACATAACATAACAGACATAACAGACAGTGTTTTATGACTGCCTCAGACAGAAAAATGTTTGCTCTGTGTGTCTCTGTTCTTTTCTATTTGATTTCTTTGACTCAGCTCCTCTGTCCTGTAAAGACCTGGTCAGACCTTTGGACCAACTGGAGCCTCAGCATTTGGAGGGCAAATTTGTTTTTGTTGCAGGCAGTGTGAGCAACCCTGTTTTCCTGGAAATCTTCAAACGCAGAGACAGTGCTGCCTTTGACTTCACCAACCACAATGGGACCTCCACCGCCTCCTTCGCCCGAAACACGCGTTTTGGAGACAAGTGCTATTATAGTTCCAAAAACGTCTCAATAGAAGGCAGCACCTTCACCTTTGATGATGAGAGTCCGTCCAACCTCACTGGGACCTTCCTCCATACATCCTGCTCAGACTGCTTGGTGATGCACTTCAGCATGGACTTGAAGACGAGGGTTCATGTGTACCTGGTCAGCAGGAGGAGGGAGGTGGGGCTGAAGGAGATGGAGGAGTTCAAGGCTCAGATGGAGTGCCTGCATCTGCCTCCACCTTATGTGTTGGATCCTACCAAGGAGCTTTGTCCAGAACAGACACCCAGTGAACCAACAGCAGCTCCGACTGAGGAGAAAACAGAGGAAGAAGTCTTGGGAGATATTAGTCGATGATGTCCAGTCGCATAGTGTGAATAAATTGTATGTCAGTGACGGTGGACACATTGTGCAGATAGGAAACTGTTGTCTTTTTTATTTACCCCAAAATCTATTGTTAATTAGGGAACGGCTATGAATAATTTTTGGCAGAGGGATGCAGCCCTCAAATCAGGCTTTGGACACTGCCAACAGCCGGGCTTGATGGGATTTGTTTGTTTGCATTTCCTATTCCTGAGTTGTTATATCTCTGATATAATCCAGGACTGAAGGTGGGAAATCAATTTCAACTGGAACTGGAAACCAACAGGCATGTACAGTATTTGTTTTCTGTCCACTTTTATGTAACCACTAATAAATTGGTAATCAAAATAGAACATTTAGAGAAGAGCAAACATTTTTTTTTTAACATTAACATTATTAACATTATAAGTGTAGGCATAATAATATTTATGTCTGAGACATGAATTTAATTATAGAGTGGGTTTGTGATGCTGGAAAATTTATATTCCTCAGAGTCAGTGAAAATGCACAATGGACATGATGAAATTGAATTTGAACTGAATATTGTAAAGGCTACATTTTAAAGAATATGGAGTAAATTGACTTTGTAAGGCTGAGTTTGCAATGCAATTTCAGTTGCAACTGTTTGAAATTATTTGTATTAATTGTTGAATTTCACTTAAACCTTAATTTCACATTTGATTTGAATTGGGAACATCGTAGAAATGCTATAAACCAACACTAAAAACTGAAATGCTGTCAAAATAAAAAAAAAAATAAGCTGACTAAGTAGTAGTAGTAACTATGTCACAGTTCTTTGAAATCTGTCTAGTTTTTGTTCTTTGTGTTTGGGTATTGTCTGTGTGCTCTATGTGTCCCTCTCCAGTTTTGCTTTTGCTGCAATTTGCTGGCCTGTCACCCATTTGCTAAAATAGGCTTTTAATAAGCCCTCACCCAACCATAACCCTAAACCTAACCAAATGGATGTATCTTGCCCAGAATGCCAGTGCAACATATAACCGTGCATTTCTCCCTGCCTTGCTGCATACCTGTTTGCCACCACATACTACTCAGGCCTAGCTGTGTCCTAATTCAGGGGCCGCCTCCCTCTAAGGTTGCATTTCCAGACTGCATAAGTCATACTTGCTCAACAAGGCTGTCCCAATCCAAAATGTCTTCCAAATGTGGCCCAGATATGCAGGCTTCTTTTAACAGACACAACTGGTGTATCCTTTACCATCCTCCGTAACCCATAATCCATTTTGTGCAGTTGTCATTTTAGAAAGCTACAGTGGTGGCAAGTGAAATGCACAGTAAAAACCACATAAATTAATACAAATGGAAGTGCAGCTTGCTGTTTATAATGCTATCCGTTTTAATTTTAAATAAATGGAAAAATTTTTAATTAAATTTCATCCTCATCTCATCTTTTCATTCAATACCTACACTCACTAGCATAACTAAGAGTAAAGTATTGATTTAAAATGAGGATTAAAAGCCTTACAATTTATGTTGCATCCATTTTTTTGAATGTCAGCATACTTTCTTGTGGAGTAATATTTAATGAGTAATGAGTAACAGCTGTTTCATCTAATAATGCCATGTGGGAATCCTTAGTCGAATGTCCCTATAGACCATTTTCACAGCAGCCGTTTTGACATGAAATAGTAGGCTAAACACATGTGTTGCTAATGACATTAATTAAGGTTCCATTCCATTTAAGGCCCTGGTTACACCTGTCTTTTCAAATATGAGTTCAGCAATCAGCACTGTCGGATCTGATCTCAGATTAGATCTGATTGATTTGTCCACACACGACACTTGCATGTGAGTTCTGCAGTCAGATCCGATTAGTTTTCCCCACGCAATATTTAAATTAAAAAGCAAAACAAAAATAATACAGCACTGTTTCCAAGTCAAGGTCTCCTTTATTCTTGACTTTTAGCAGCCGAGCTACTAACAGGTGTCAGGTGTTGAGGAGAACGCAGATCTATAAGTGTCAGCTTTATGCACAAATCTTATTCCTCAGCACTCTTACGGTCCCTGTTGAAAGGGAAATATAGTCGGAGAGCGCAGCCAACACCAGTGGGACGTCATCTCCTCTGAGGCCTCAACAGTGGCTGAATAACGTTTGCATGTTTTGTTTTCATTTATTGATCCATGATTGTGGCCAGTGTTGTGCTAGTTACTGAAAAATAGTAATTAGGTACTTCATTAAAAAGGTAGCTCAATTACTGTCCTCATTACTTCCACCAAAAAGTAGTGTGTAACTGTCATAATTTGTACTTTTTAAATGTCTACATTGAAATGCTGTAGTTAGTAATGTGCCTATAGACTCTGGTTTTGCATACATGCTGACAGTTCATTTGCTGACATGGGTGAAGTTGGAGAGGATGACCAGGTCGGGCAGTGTTGAGGTCCCCATTGAACATTTCTGCAAATGTAAATCTGAAAATGAACAATTTCTGCGTCAGTCTAGAACAGAAGAAAGGAAAATCATAAATTTATTTAGAGTAAATAGTGATGCCATAGTATTCCCTGAATTCAAAACATTCTTTTATTTCGTAATCACAGAATCCACAGGTGGACAGGGCACTCTGTTTACTGCCGTTGTGAAACTGTGGAGTTTTCTGGTAACAGATTGCACTATAAAACCTGTTTACTAACCCCATTTTAGTCTACACTGCAATTGAGACATAAATATCCCCCCAAAATACCTGTCCTGTACATAATACAACAGAGTGTTGTAGGACTGCCTCAGACAGAAAAATGTTTGCTCTGTGTGCCACAGTTCTCCTCTATTTGATGTCTGTGAGCGACTCAGCTCCTCTGTCCTGTGAAGACCTGGCCAGACCTTTGGACCACCTGGAGCCTCAGCATTTGGAGGGCAGATATGCTTTAGTTGCCGGCATTCTGAACAGCACCACATTACTGGAAGTCTTCAAAAGCAGAGACAGTGCTGCCATTGACTTCAACAACCACAACGGAACGTCCACCGCCTCTTACACCAGACACATCCGTTATGGTGACAAGTGCCACTACATGCCTATCAACATCTCAATAGAAGGCAGCACGTTCACCTTTGACGATACGAGTCCATCTAACCTCAGTGGGACCTTCCTCCATACATCCTGCTCAGACTGCTTGGTGATGTTCTTGGATGTGGAGTTGAAGCAAAGGGTTCATGTGTACCTGTTCAGCAAGAGGAGGGAGGTGGGAGTGAAGGAGATGGAGGAGTACAAGGCTCAGCTGGAGTGCCTGCAGCTGCCTCCGCCTTATGTGTTTGATCCTACCAAGGAGCTTTGTCCAGAACAGACACCCAGCGAACCAACAGCAGCTCCAACCGAGGAGAAAACAGAGGAGCAAAAGGCTTGAGAGATATTTGTCCTTTTTATTTACCTAAAAATCTATTAACTATGGGGACAGCTGTGAACATTATTTTGCAGAGGGATGCAGCCCTCAAATCAGGCCTTGGACACTGCCAACAGCCCAGCTTGATGGGATTTATTTGTTTGTGTGTCGTACTCCTGAGTTGTCCTCTGTTCTTGTTCTGTTGCTCACTCTGTACTCTGTGAATAATATTCCTCGTCTTAATAATTGATAAATAGTCAACTTCACGGATATTGTATACTGTGACATTTAGTTTGAGGTTTGCTTGCTTTACAAAAAAGAAAAGGGAAGCAGGTACATCTGGATGTCATGTATGATAATACAATTGAAACACAAACATTGTGAAAAGTGATTTTGTGAAATACTTGTCATAACTAACCAATTCCATATTTTGTTACATCTATATTAAACTAAGATACAATTACATTCATAGGCTTCTGATCAGCTTCTTTTTTTTTTTTTTTGGACCGACTGGGAGAGTGGGGAAGCCCTTCCGCTCACTGCCTTTATTTTTCCCCCTCTCCCGGTCAATTTTTTGTTTTTGTCTCTCTCACACATTTTGTCTTTGTCCTTCTCTCGCTCTCCTTCTCTTGATCTTTCTTTCTTTAGTTATCTCCTTCTTTCACTCTTCCTTGGGCTTAAGGTTAGGCCTTGATCACCTGTTTTAGTTGGTCATTATGGTGTTTCTCTTTCTTTTTGCGTCACTTTTTTTGGTCCCCTTTTTTCTTCTTTTTATATTGCCTATGCAGTTGTTAGAGACTCAAGGTGTCTGTTGTTTATTCCTGATCTGAAGTCTTTATTTCTTCTTATTCTTCTCTTTTAAGGCAATAATGAATAATATTTAAGAAGGAACATGCACACATCTATGAAACCCGTGTCTCCGCATCTTTATCTCAGTCTATCACAACATTTCTGTTGCACAGGGAAGAGCAGAGAGCACTGAAGGAGTTGTTTACAGAATGAGAGTTCATACCCCAAGGACAGATGCATGTACACACTTTCATCTCTAGAATCAACAAATTAGAGAAATACTCATAATCTTCATGTTGATGATGAACCCGATTACGCACATGCAGTTTTATAAATCTATCTCATAGACTCTTTTAACTGGTGTAGTGAACATGCTGGATGTTGAGTTAAGCTGTTGAGTTGTTTCAATCTAGAGCAACAAAATAAGAAATGTATTTACAGTCAATAGTGATCCTGCAGTATTCAAAACTTTCCTTCATTTCGTAATCACAGAATTCACAGGTGGATAAGGGACTCTGTTTACTTGTACTCATGATATTGCGAAACTGTGAAGTTTTCTGATAACGCTTGCACTATAAAACCTGTTTACTAACCCCATTTTTATTCAGACACTACGCTGCAATTGGGATTAGATAAAAAATATCCTCAAAAATTATTACCTGATCTGCACATAATACAAGAGTTTTATCACCGTCTTTTACAGAAAAATGTTCGCTCTGTGTGCTACTGTTCTTCTCTATTTGATATCTGTGGGCGACTCCGCTCCTCTGTCCTGTGAAGACCTGGTCAGACCTTTGGACCACCTGGAGCCTCAGCACTTGGAGGGCAGATGGGCTGTAGTCGCAGGCAGCCTGAAAGACCCGGCAGCCCTCGCCTATATGAAAAAGAGAGACAGTGTCACCGTTGACTTCAGCGAACACAAAGGAACCTCCACCGCCTCCAGTGAAGCCTCCACCCCCACTTACACCCAAATCAACCGTTTTGGTGACCGGTGCCAGTATTTGCCTTACAACATCCAAATAGAAGGCAACAGCTTGACCTTTGATGTGGGGAGTCACTACAACCTCACAGCAACGTTCCTCAATACATCCTGTCCAGACTGTGTGGTGGTACGCTTGGACTTGGAGTCGAGGAACAATGTGTCGTTGGACTTGTACCTGATCAGCAGGAGGAGGGAGGTGGACCCCAAGGAGATGGAGGAGTACAAGTCTCAAGTGGAGTGCCTTAACCTGCCTCCACCGCTAGTGATGGATCCCACCAAGGAGCTTTGTCCAGAACAGCCTGAAAACCAGACACCCAGCGAACCAGCAGCAGCTCAGACTGAGGAGAAAACAGACAAAGAACAGGCAGAGGAACAAAAGATTTAAGAAGCTTTGTACATGCTATATTGTGATTATATACTGTGTGAATAAAGCGTGCATTACGACAGTACCTGTGGGTTCATTGTGCCGATCATATATCAATTTTTTCTCTTCATATTTACCTGAAAATCTTCAGTTAACTGGGGAAATGCAGTAAAGAATATTGGCAATGAGGTACGCAGCCTTCAAATAACCCCTTGAACACTGGCAATTCAGCATTTGTTTAATGAGATTAATTTTGTTTTTTCTGTGTTGTCTTTAGCTAGACAGGTCCCTGATGTAATGAAACAAAAAGTTTGAGCAATCAGTCTTTGTTTCATTTTAATATGGGATAGGATTCTGCCTATTATCATTTAACTTTTCTGTAAATGTAAATCAATTTGTTATTTAACTGAGACCTTTAAAAAAAATGTTTCATATGCTGCAGCTCATCTGAACTTTGTACATTTGAATTTCATCCACTGCATTGTAGCAATCATCAAGGTTACCCATGCCTCAGAGATTAATTGAATTTATAGTCTGGGTCCCTCTGTGGTTTAGATAGTTTGGATCCCTCAGTACAGTCACTGGAAACATTCGCTGGACACATAATTGGAAATGTATATGGAAAGAGAAAGAGATTAGTGCTTGCAAAGATTAATTTGAATTGCATACAATTTAATTTGCCGTGCTTATATTGCCCAGCTGTATTAAAATAATTGAATTAGTTTAATGAATAAACCCTCAAAAATATTTTTAAGGCTCAATTAAAAAATAAATGCAATTGCTTGATTTTTTTTCTTCAAGCCTTAATGTTAAATGTAAAATTCATTTCTCCCCATTCAAATTACTTTTTTCCCCAATACTATCTGGGACACATCTCCAGGCACAAGGGACTTTGGTCCCCTGAATGGAGACATGAAGGCACCATATCCTCTGAGGCTGCCAAACGCTGCTAAATATCCAAATATGGTGATTCTGCAAAGAAATGCATCCCTGCCAGGTTACAATGCACTGGGGTTTTAAAATATCAGACAGTCTTCAAGGTAGCAAACTGATGTATTCAGCCTCCTATGCAGCCTATAGTTCAAAATATCCTACGGCCTTGATAACATAGAACTCAGTTTTGAATGTGTTTCTGTTTACTGCTGCGGTGAACACACCGGTGATTAATTCAGTAGCCTGGGCAAAGTTGGAGATGATGATCAGATTGGTCATTGTTTAGATCTCCAGGCGTTACTCCACTGCAAAGAGAATAAGGTAACAGGTAAGAGAGGGCAAACAATGAGTAATAGCAAACAATCAAAACTCACAGTATTGAAAAACAAACAAATCTTTCATTTTGCAATCACAGAGTGCACACGTGGTCAAGATGCTGCTCTGTTCTCTGACACTGATAGTATTGCAAAAGTGTGGAGTTTCCTGATGTAACTTGTGCTATAAAACTGGACAAAACCTTGAACCAACCCCATTCTCAGTGAGACACACCACCTGAGACTTAATATAAGCAGTTTAGTCAGAGATATCCTCAAAGAACTGACCTTTATACATTACAACCGACAGCGTTTTGTGACTTCAG
Organism: Holocentrus rufus; assembly: GCA_900302615.1. Classification (NCBI taxonomy): domain Eukaryota; kingdom Metazoa; phylum Chordata; class Actinopteri; order Holocentriformes; family Holocentridae; genus Holocentrus; species Holocentrus rufus. The sequence continues at coordinate 23,949 of OMLF01055389.1, forward strand.
CAGACAGAAAAATGTTTGCTCTGTGTGCCGCTGTTCTTCTCTGTTTAATGTCTGTGAGCCATTCAGCTCCTCTGTCCTGTGAAGATCTGGTCAGACCTCTGGACCAACTGGAGCCTCAGCATTTGGAGGGCAGATGGGCTTTACTAGCAGGCAGCCTGAGTCACCCGGCGTCCCTGGAAGCCCTGAAACTTAGAGACAGCATCACCGTCTATTTCTCCAACTCCAGTGAAACCTCCACTACCTCCTACACCCAAATCAACCGATTTGGTGACCAGTGCCAGTATCTGCCCTACAACATCTCCATAGAAGGCGGCGCTTTCACCTTCGATGTGGGGAATCGCTTCAACCTCACCGGGACCTTCCTCCGAACATCCTGCCCAGACTGTATGGTGATGCGTTGGGATGTGGAGTCAAAGAAGAGGGTGTCTCTGGACTTGTACCTGATCAGCAGGAGGAGGGAGGTGGAGCTGGAGGAGATGGAGGAGTACAAGGCTCAGCTGGAGTGCCTGCAGCTGCCCCCACCCGTTGTGTTGGATCCCACCAAGGAACTTTGTCCAGAACAGACACCCAGCAAACCAACAGCTCAGACTGAGGAGAAAACAGAGGATCAAAAGTCTTGAGAGATATTTGTACATGATGTCCAGTCACATTGTGCCAGTAGATGCTTCATAAAGATGGTAAATTATATCTGTCCCTCATACTTACCCTGATATCTTTAGTTCATTCGGGGACTGCAGTAAATAATTTTTTGCAAAGTGACATGTAGCCCTCAGATCACCCCTTGGCCAGCATAGCATGACTTGATGAGATTTATTTTGCCTGGATGTCCCATTTCTGTGTTGTCATTAAGCAGCCGCATCCCTGATGTAATGCAGGAGAGAGGCTGAGCAATCAGATGATTCTATGCCTTTTGTTGTAGAGCTTATTATTTTTTCTGTGAACAGCAATGCATTTCTTTATTCAATGGCAAGCTTTTTAGGACCCCGTGATTCAATTTCGAATTGCATCCACGGAATTGTAAAAAACAGGCTTATTCATCTCCTGTCCTATTGGATTAGGTCCAGATAATTCAGGGAGATTGTCTTGGACTGCTGCAGCTGGAAACTTTCACTGGGCACATGGTTGTATGTCTTCTATTTTGATATTAAATTTAAAATATGTAATCACAATGATAGAATCCAGTTGTTTGTTCCTGTTGTTCTCTACCAGATTTAAGTGGACACACACGAAGTGCTCAGTAGTATTATCACATTGCCCCC
>OMLF01055389.1:27932-43491 GCA_900302615.1 Holocentrus rufus
AATTATATGTGTGAATGAATGTTTGGATAAACGCTGTTGGGGCGTGTGTGTGTGTGTGTGTGTGTGTGTGTGTGTGTGTGTGTGAGTGTGAAAGGGGAGGGGAGGGTAGCAATATAGATACAGGGCATGTTTGAAAGAGAGAAGGGAGAGACAGCACGTGTGTTTTAAACAAAAAGATATTGCTAGGGCTGGACTTCCCTATTCTCAGTATACCCTGCGGACTAGTCTGTTGTTTTCTCAGATTATGTGTGTGTGTGTGTGAGTGGTTCACTGAGCCATTCTGCAGCCTGTAAGCTGATTAAAGAAAGGTGCGTTCAGCAGAAAACTTTATACGTTGCACAGTGGAGTGGAGTTGTATGTGTAGTGCTTACCTCATGGCCAAAGCCAAGCATGAGGATACAAACAACCCACCTGCCATGCGACAATCAGAGAACTCAGTACCTGTTATTAAAAAGACAGGATAAAAATGCAGTGCAGACCAGCACTTCAGCGCGTCTGTGCTGCTTTAATCCTGCACAAATCACTGTACACGAGTCTGTCTTTAATGCTGCACAGTGAAACATAATTGGATTATTTTAACACAAAGTGCATGTTTATGAAATGACAAAACATTTTAGCACCCTTTGACAGCTGAGGAAAATGAAATACTTTTCTGCAAAAACTGTCCAAATTATTTTTGTGCTGAAGGTGATGTGCAGTTAAGAACTGGTGCAGCTAGCATGGATAAGAAAGTGGGACAGCTTTTCACAATTTTTATAATGAGCTATTGGTCTATTGCTTGAAAGAAATATTTGTTTCTATATTGCTTTTTGTCCTTCTTATGAACAGCATGTCACACTGCGTTCATTGTCACTGGCAGCAGCTTTGCAAAAGAGGATGAATAGGGTATGAAAACACAAATGACAGCATGGCAGCGTGGCACTTTGCATTTTGAGACCATTCAACAGTAAATGTCACTGTAAATATGTTGATTCATTCCCCTGGTAAATACTCATTTCATCTGTGCAGAAATAATGGAATATAAAATGGGTGGCCATGTTTATTGTTGAACTCTGTTAATCCAGACTGCTCCAAATTGTTTCAGGTCAGCAGAGACCGACCAGACTTGTGTCACCATGGAAACAAAGCCAGGCCTGGTCTGGCAGAAGCAGGGCTCGCCCAACTCTATGGACCAGTGGGTCAGTGAGTCCTGGACAGGGGGTGAATTGGGCGCCACTGGACGCCACGCCCCCCCTCTGGCCCCCAAGGCAGAGCCTGAGGAGGACATCGACTTGGAGCCTGGAGCCCAAGAAGAAACTCTGCAGGAGAAGGTCTCAAAAATCAAAATGGCTGACACAACCAAAATGGAGCATGAGGAACCAACAGGAATGAGTCAGCATACCCCCAGGGAGACACAGGAGACGGCAGCAGAATTAGAACAAGCTTCTACAAAACTATCAGAGGAATTACAGGCTCATGAAGAATCTGGGGAGTCTTTGAATTTAGTTGGTGATACTTTCCAACTCCCCTCTCCACTCAGCGCCTCACCAGCAGAAGAATGTCCTGAGAAAGAGGTCCTATCCAGCCTAGAGGAGGAAGCATCTGAGTGTATTAGTGATGATGAGATCATTTCAGATGCTTCGGAAGAGCTTACATCCTCTGAGAGTCAGAATAGGCAGGAATGCACACAGGCACCTCAGTTTACTGAACCTGCCGACAGGGATGTGGAGTCAACATCTGAAGAAACAGCAGGAGACAGTGTGAAAATGGCAGAGGAGGTTGCACGGTTAAACTCATTATTAGGCGGTTTGGACAATAGTGAACCTGAATATATTTTTCAAGGGGTTGCTGCTAAAACAAATCAACCCACTATCCATCCTCCAATGGACAAAGACAATTCAATTGATCTTTTTGCCATTGACTCCCCTCCTTTTGCAGATGAAGTAGAGGAGGAAGAGGACTTGAGTGTGCAATCCAGTCCCATGGACATATATTCATGCAAGAAGCAAGGGGTGACACCAGGCAGCAGCAGCAAGCCTCCCCAGTCCTCTAGAAACTCCTCAACCAGCAGTGAACTAGACCCAGCTGCAGCCCAGCCTGCAGTTCCCCCGGGCAAACAGCAGGGGGAGCAGCTGTCCCAATGCCAATGTGAACTTGCCCCCAGGGGAGCGAACCAGGAAACGGCACAACAGGTGCATAGCCAGAGCTCTCCACCTTTGTCAACTGTTGCCATGGAGCTGGCCAATCAGGGTGCGTCAGCTTCTCAAGGCTCTGCTTGTGCTGTAGCTGCAAGAGAAAGAAACAGAAGGGCGGGGGAAAGGACAGGGGGAGGACGCAGGCAAACAGGTGGAGAGAAAGGACAGAAAGAGAGTCGATTTGACACAGTCAAGACATTTGGAGAGAAACACACTGGAGGAGTGTTAAAATATTCAAATATAGTCCAAAAACAGGGGCAGAGGACGGAAATATATAACTCTGTATCATCCAAACACAGCAGAGTCACCAGGATGGAGAGTGACTCATATGATGACAGCCAGAGTGACAGCGGAGTATCGGCGGACCTTTCTCCATGCAACACTTTGCAGAGCCACACCAACATACCCACAGGGAAAACAACTCGAACTAATGAGACCCCCATTGAGAGGGAGATCCGGCGGTCTATAGAGCGGGAGTACAGCCTGCGAAGATCCAGGGGTCTCCAGAATCCACCCATCAGCCCAGAGTACGTTGAGATCCCATTGAGGAAATCTGTCCTCTCCCAGTCGCTCCCTGCCAAGTCTGAGAGGAGTCAAGACAAAGACAAGCAGTTTGCCGGGAAAAAGATGCAACAAGAAATCCACACTGAAGCCCAGAGAGAACAGGCTCTGGTCAAGCTTGGGAAAGTTCCAGGTGTCTACGACAAGGGCACTGTCCGCCAGCTCAAAGAGAGGAAGCAGATTTTCGAGGCCTTTCAGGAGCCTAAGGATTCATTCTTGACTATCTCAAACAGGAGCAAGACCCCATCCTGGGTGTCTGCCAGTGAGGTTTCCACCATGGAGAACCATGAGGACCTCTCATCGCCAGCGTCCACGCTAGGAGGCTCATTTGTGGGGAGGAGACGGAGCACTGACCAGGCACAGAGTCAGGCACAGAACTCAACCTCAGGGTCAGCCAGAGAAGGGGGTCCAGCCTGCACGTCGCCCCGAGGACCGTGCTTCTCGGAGGGAACTGGCTGCCAAGTGATCATCCGAGAGAATACCCTGAATCTCCCAGCACAGACCCCCTTCCCCTCCAAATCTCTCAACTCCGCCTCATTTCCAGAGGCAGAGGCCCTCACTGTGGTCGACTCCGGAACTCTTTGCGCCTCTCCCTCCAGGATAAGAGGATGCGGGGGCATTACAGAGAGAGGGGAACAGATGGCGGAGGAGGAGGAGGAAGAGGAGGCGGTGCCCAAGGAGAACCCCTTTTTCAAGCTGCGCTCCTCCACCGTTTTGGTTAAAGTGGAGCAAGATATCCGGGAGGCTCGGGAAAGGGAGAGGGAGCTTCGCAAGCAGAGGAGCAGCCTGTATGGGGGTACAGGGGTGACCAGAGGAAGAGGGGGAGGAGTACAAGAAGGAAGAGGGGGAGGGAGGCCAGCCAGCTTAGAGAGACCGAGCCTAACATTACCTCCTCCTCCCCTGAACGGACTAGCTACTCCTGATTTCCCTGCCTCCCTGTCCAAGGGGGCAACCGAACCCCCACCAGGTTAGTGCAGTCTTGGCGCTTTGTGTGTCTCTGTCTTTTACTGTTGCTGTGTGCACATAAGTTCATGCTGTGTGGGTGCATGCTTGTGGGTGTGCATGTGTATAGTTTTTATATCTCTTCATGCTGAGATGATGAAAACCTCCCTGAAACAGCCAAGGGAATACACTTTTTTAGTTTTCTCATGGCCAGTGTGGTACATCTCAGAACAGATATCAAAACCAGTGTTAGCTGTTTTTGCGGCCAGAAACCACAAGCTCGCTTGCCAGCAAGAATATACAGTGCTGTAACTCAGATATAACTGTAGCATCCAGCTTGTCATATTAATTGCCAAAGCAGAAGTGAGGAAAAAGTCCCGAGTCATATCTTGACCCTGTAATGTGTCAGCAAGAAACGGATGCTTCGAAAGAGTCCAATTTTGGGATGAGGTCTAAAGCCAGCATTCGAAAACTGCATTCAGCTTGTTTTTAGTTGTTATGGTGATATATCTGAGTTGAGCACAGAAGCCTTTAGCAGCAAATGTGATATGCAGTGCTGCCTCTACAAGTTTCTGAGAAGAGGAGTTATTGTGAAGCATATTTACATTAGTTTGACGTTGCTGTTATTAGTCAAAGGCTGTGTGCAGGCATTGTGTGATGATGAGCGTTTGCATGTGAATGGGTGTGTTGCCAGTGCCAATCACAGTGGGTTTCAACTGCTGTGTCACAAGGCTGAACAGGGTGTGCCACTGCCTGTGTGACCTGCATGAAACGAACAATCATTATTGTTGAATGGGCAATGCGTCATCAAACATTCATCTTACTCCACTTCATCCATGTTGCCTATTACTGGTTTCTATGTCACCATTTTCAAGTACAATTAAATCACATTAGATTCCCTCTGCATGTCCACCATTTTCATTATTCATTTTATTCAGCCGGCTTTACTGATCTGAAGTTATTACACTGTGGAGCACAAACAAAAAAAATCACAGGAGCACAAAACTCTCCTCTTGTTGTTATTTCCCTTACCCTAACCCCCACTTTTCTTTCTCTCCCGTCCAGCACGCCAGTCCCTTGGCAAGTTGGGCATGTGGCCCCCTGCCCAGGCTGAAGAAGAGATTAGCCGGCCAGAGGTAAGGCAGCGTTGCCAATCTTTCCGTCGCAATAACATTTATTCATAGCCAGATCTTTTCCACTACACTTTCAATAAATATTTAAATGTTAGGTCATACAAAGGGGGAAAATACTCCAACTCACATTGACATCAAATAAGGATTTTTCAAAACTTGATTATAGTGCAATAAAGACGTCTTAAAAAGTGAAAAGTTGAACTGGATTTCAGAACTAAACAATGCTACATAATACATAATACGTACTACTTAAATAATAGCTGTTATGTTGTAAGGCGTCTTGTCATATTTTGCAAATGATGAATATTGTATTCGGGAATGAAACTATTATGCATATTTAGGTTCTTCCTCTTTATGTCATCATTAATTCCCATTGATTCAGATACAATATCATGCCCGGTGTTATTGTAGGATCTAATGTAGCACAAGATTAAACTACATGAGTACAGATGCCGTTGTGAATTACATTGTGTTCTTTGTCACTGGCATATAGCTTTGCAGCATATGTTCAATAACTTTTAGATGTCATGCTGAGTGAGAAAAATACTGGAAAAATGACATCCATTAAGGATGTCATAAGGATGTTGTTGCATAAGATGCACAAACTAACCATCCTTCCCTGGTTCTGGAAGACTTAGTATAGGACATGAAAATCTAGGCAAATCAACTTCCTGAGTCTCCCTTGAGTGCAACATAAAACCTAAAACATCAGGACATGAAGACTTCAGAGATTCTTGATGTGTGTGATTTTGTGTGTAAGAAGGGTAAGCAGAACAAACCTTTTCGGTCTGTTTAATTTTGTGTCATCAAGTCTTAATTTATTCATTTTTATTTTATTTTATTTTGGGGGGTTTTGCTGGGAACCAATTCTTTGTTCGTTTGTGCAGAGTCAAATTTGGTAGGCTATTTGTTGTTACAGTGGACTGAAATACATTTCAAATTTCAAAACTGTTCACATATGAATATAAAAAGCACTATTGCTTAAATGTATGTGCCGAAACCAGACCCAAAACAGCATGAATATGGACACATAGTTAAAACTGCATTGCAGTGCACAGGGTCCTATGAAGAAGGACACTTGGGAGGCTGTCAGCTTCTTTTCCTCAGCAAATATGGGCCACAAACATCTGATAACATACTGAACACAGAGTAAGGAGCTTATCTTCACAGATAAGGAAAGGAAGCGGAGGGCCCTGAGAGAGGGAGAGAGAAAAAGAAAGAGAGAGAGAGGGAGACAGAGGGAGAGAGAGAGGGATAGAGAGAGAGGTGTCTGTAGTGTGGTGTGTGTGTGTGTGTGTGTGTGTGTGGGTGGGAGGGCATGTGTGTGTTTTGCAGTCAATAGAGGCGAGCTCATTGACAATCCCACTGATTTCCACTACCTGCCTCGTGGGTCTTGTATCTCTTTGAAACGGTGGTATCTCTGATTAGCACTGAGCGCTGCAGCAGGCTTTAACTCTGTGATTCAGTTTGGTGCTGGCGTGTTGCGCTATGCCGGGGTTTAGCTACACGGTTCAGTCTGACATTAGCATTAGCGACGTTTCGCTCTGATCCCTCTTAGTGCCTCTCTCTCTCTCTCTCTGTCTGTCTCTTTCCCTTTCCCTTTCTCTCTCTCTCTCTCTCTCCCTCTCCCTCTCTCTCCATCTCTGCCGGTTGGTTATCTCTCCTCTCCATAGACATGGTTCCTGATAACAGTTCACAAATAAACGAAGGATTGTGAAACAGGAGGCCTCCGCTGTTGCTTTAGTCACACTGAACATGGCACTGGATCAGAGTCGCATTAGGTTCCTCCTGACTTACTGAGCTTATGATGCTCATCCAAGAAATGAACTTTGGAGGAGGAAAAAGAAAAAATCTCAAGCATCTCTTTTTTTTATCTTTCTGCTTTTTTTGCACATGTTCATTGATTGGCCTTCATCTCTTGCTCCCACATCCCTCACATCTGCTGTTATCCCCTCTCTCTCTTCATGTCTCCTCCCTCTCACCTTCACCCTCTCTCTCTCATCTTCTCTCTGATTCCTGATGCCCTGCCCCTCCACCCCCCAAAATAGGTCCTGCAGAGTCCCCGGACCCCACGCCAGAAGACTCCTCTGCTGCAGCGCTGGGAGTCGGGCCTGGTCAACGGACACGGGGAGGAGGACGACTGAGGACAAGCAGACGGAGTGAAGTGATGCAGGGCAGCAAAGTTGACTGAGGCTCTGTGTTTTTTTTTTCTTTTTTTTCTGAGAAGGAGGGGGAGGGTTGAGACACTGTGAAATAATCAAGAAAAAAAAGGAGGGCAGTGTCAGGGGAGGGGAACGAACTGGAGATGAAATGAGTTGCTGGAGAAGGGAGAGAAGGAAGATGACTGATGAAGAGGAGGACAAAGAGAATGTGGAGTAAAAAAAAAGAAAAAGAGGAAAGGGATTGAGGGGGAAAAAGGGGGTCAGGAGGATTGGGAGCAAGGAAAAGGATTGGTAGTGGACTGAAAACCCTGAAGGGCTGTTCAGAGTGGAGGAGAGGGAAAACACCCAAGCAGGGCGGGCCACCTATTAGTGGCAAAGCCCCGGCCCTGCTTCTGGAGTTGCTCGCCTGCACTGAAGACTCTGGGACTAATGAAGGAAACAAGGCGAGAGAATAATGATGCTGCACTGGACGAGAGAGAAATGTGTGGAAGACTGGGATTTTTTTAACTCAACTCAACACTGCCGATGCAAAGTCGATTGAGTGGTGCAGAATGCTGTATCTGCCACTAAAAATCAGCTAGACAACAATCTTGTCTGATGGGTCACTAAGACGAAACTGCAACTTCAGTTTTGTATGTGTGTAAATACTGTATGAGGCATTTTCTAATAACTCTTGGGAGAATGTTTTTTTTTCTACTACTACTGTTTCTACTGAGCTTTTTACAGTGCAGATTGTCAAATTCTATACATTATGGTAAAGTAAACTTAAAATTAATCAAAGAATGTCTGTATATAAAGATTTTCTAATTAAAATCAAATAATACCTTCGATATCAATACAGTCAAATGCACACTTAAACACCTTCATTTCAGATACTCTACACAACACTGTCTTTTCAAAAATCCCACTTAGACCAGTGATCCGAATGAATGTCCTAGTGCAGTTGAATTTTTTATGTCATTTTAATGCATCAGAATAAAACTGAATTATAGTGCAATAAAAAGACATCTTTAAAAGTCCAAAGTTGACCTGGATTTCAGAACTAACCAATGCCTCATCATGCATAATGCTTAAATATTAACTGTTATGTTCAAAGTCCTCCTGTCATGTTTTTCAAATGATGGATATTGTACTTTGGAATGAAACTTCACACTCATATTTAGGTTCTTAATCAGATACAGACAGGTGATATGTGAAGTGTGTTAATAAGGTGTTGAAACAAGACGAGCCACCAGAACAGCTTCAGTGCTGAATTCAACTGGAGGGGTGAACTCCATTCCTCCAAAAGATATTCCCTCATTTGGTATTTTAATGATGTTGATGGAGAGCGCTGTCTGACACATCGGTCCAAAACCACCCATAGGTGTTCCGCTGGGTGGATCTCTGATGACTGAAGGCCATAGCAAATGATTTACATCATTTTCAGACACATCAAACCATCCAATGAGCCCTCGTGCCCTGTGGATGAGGACGTTGTCATTCTGGAAGAAACCACTCCCATCAGGACACAACTGTTTTATTATATAAAAGTGATCACACAGAATAACTTATTGATTTGCAGTGAGCCTTCTCTCTAAGGGAACAAGTGGACCCGAATCATGTCAGGAAATGCCCCCCCCTCCACCTGCTGTTGGAGAACATGGTGAAGGACGACTCATCTGACCACATCATTTTGTTCCACATCTCTGTTCTGATGGTTTTTGCACCACCGAACTCTGAAATGTACATTTGTCTTTGAAATGAGGGCTTTGTGCACTGCAGCCCTACTATAATATCCCCTTTCTATGTACATTATCATTTGCAAGAATGATGTTCAGCCCTCCAGTAGAGTTCAGAGACTTGTAGAATTGATGCTTTGAAGCCGGTGTGGTGGCTCATGGTGGACCAACACCCAACGAACACATTTGTTCTTTCCTTTAATTTGTCACCTGTCTGTACATTATCATGGACCACACCAGTCTCATATTAAACTAGTGAGTACAGAGATGACGTCATCTGTGTGAGTTTCCCATTGAAGTCATGTCATAAATGTGCTATTATTATCTCATTCCTCTCACCTTGTGCCCTACCCAGTTTCTCCTTTGGTACACGTTTGTCCCCATCAGGGCTTGGCCTGAAACCGGCACTTAGAGTATATGTGTGTGTGTGTGTGTGTGTGTGTGTGTGTGTGTGTGTGTGTGTGCGTGTGTTTGCTGGCCACGACATCAAATGCCACAGATTCTCTCCAACAATTATCTGCTTTGCACATTGCCTTTATTTGGGTTTCCACACACAGACGGTGGTCAAAAAGAAAATTTGTCACCATGGAGACAGCTTTCGAAGATGCTGCCTGTGAGAATTAAGCAGTCCTAAGTGCCCTGCTCTGTGTGTGTGTGTGTGTGTGTCTGTGTGTGTGTGTGTGTGTAGGTGAGATCAGCAGACCACGCTTTAGTGACCTCCCAATCTCCTGTGAATAATTCATCATTTCATTCTAACTGGACGCAGCCTAGTGACACTGCCAGTGCATTATTATGGTCTGCCCTGGGTACAGCCGTGGCAACTTAAGCGCTCAAAATTATTAATAAGCTTTATTCCTCATTAGGAAACTTCCCTAATATTGCTGCCTTGCCAGGCCCAATGGCACATCACCAAGGTCTCGCTATTATAGCAAGTGATGTATCATCTGTCAAAATGTCTGAAATTGAAATATAGCAAACAAACAGAACTACACTCACTATAAATATGAAGTCTTGGCACTGTGGTGGGTACTGTAGGCGGTGACATAGCTTCTGTTCCTTACCTGGGAAGAACATCAGTCAAAGATCAAAGATTAATTCGTATGCAGACATCATCAAACATAGCAACCAAAACACAAGCCTTCAAAACCCGGCGAACCTGGCAAACTGCACTGTCCAAGTCACCGCTCAGCCTGATGTCTGCTTTTCACGCTGTAAACCCTCAGATGTGGTGACCCAAAAATAAACCTCCAAAACCTGTCTGTCACCTGCTCGGCTCCCGACTCATTTCCATGATGGTTCGCCGTCATTGTGTGAGAGAGCCAGCGTTCGGCGGATTAGCCGCTGCGCTTGTAATGCCTCTTTGTCGGAACAATAAGGGGACGTGGAGGGGCAAGGGGGGGTGTGTTTGTGCACATGCACGTGCAGAAATGTGTGTTTGTGTCATTTGTGATTTGCAGTTTCATTATGTGTGTGTCCAAGTGTATGCATGTTGGATTATGTGTCTGTGCATATGTGTGTTTGTGTGCACCTATGCACTAATAACCCCTATGTCTATGTGATGTAACCCAAGACGCCACAAACCACTCTTGAAACAGCTGCGTGTCTGTCAGTGAATGTGACAGGTAGTTGATTGTTCGGCTCCATTTCTAAGAAGCCATGCAAAACACGGTTACGTGCGGTCGGCCGGGCTTATGCTGCGCCTGGCTATGCAATAACAATTCATGCAGCCACTGTAATAGCATGAGTTTGATGCTATACACTAAAGCCTCCTGCCTATATTATGCAGGTGTGTGTGTGTGCGTGTGTGTGTGTGTGTGTGTGAATAGTCAACAGACAATAAAAGCCAGGCGAGATCAGAGATTATCTTGATTTCCACAAATACGGGACTTTTGCATATTATAATGCCTGGTGTGGGTGTGTGTTCTGTTCCTTTGATGTTCGAGAGAAGGGGGGAACAAAATGGCATCGCTGAGTCACAGAGAATCAGCATAAACCCTTTACAGGAGCAATTTCATGCAGTCTGTGTTTCATTGTATGGATAAGAGCACCTCTTTACTACTTGTGTGGCATTCTTATTCATCATTGATTACTTGATTATGCAACAGCAAGCAGTCATTACTCTGGTGTGGTGGCGTGCGTGTTCCTAACAGTCTCTGTTGGTGACACCTCCAGCCTGTTAGCTCACATTTTCTCCCTGTCAGGTGAAAACCTCATAACGGTTTTGGTGATTTTCATGTCAATGAAAGGATTACTTGCTCTTCTGTGGGTTGAGAGAATTCTGTAGTCCTCGGGATTATCAAACCCTCTACCAGTGTTTCCTGCATAATTGTTCAGCAGTGGTGCACCACAACAACAAGGAAATTACCACCACTACGACAGAAAATGTCAATTTAATTAGCATTGTAATTTGGTCTTGTCATTTAAAACTAAATAAGCACAGTCCGAAGTTTTTTTTTTTTATAAGCAATAACTTTATTATGATTAAAAAAGCCTTTTTAGCACCACACACTTAACTTGAAGCACAGCACAGACCCAAACAGTGACAGATAAAGGACAAAAGTATAATTACCACAGCTGCGTAAAAATACAATGGAAACATTGCTTTTATAATATTACTGTTACTGAAAGCTGTAAAACCAGCACTGTGGAGAATTTTGTCTCAACCTTACGGTTTGGCCAAAGCCACAGCATCTTTCATGGTGATGATAGATGTGTACAAACTTTTGTACATGCACTGCTTAATGTGTTACCACTCAAGTCCTTACTCAGGTCATGCCAACAAAGTGACTTCCATTTAGTTAGTAAATTCATAATGTGCACTGCATCAGATTAAACCACATTATAAATACAGATGAGCTGCCAAAACTTTCAGTCTACATTAAGTGCCAACACCACCCACAGTCTTATATTTCAACACACCCCCATATTCAAACTCTGCATACACACACTGGCCTTTAGCTAATACACTGGAAACACAGCATGGGATGACATTAAAAGGCCAATTTTCATCAATTTTAAGATTGAAAATGTCATTTAAATTTGATGAAATATCAACCTGACTCATAATTCAGTGTCTCATATATGGATGCTTACACACAAACACACACACACACACACGTATGCACACGCACAGAGGGTGAGGTAGCTCAGGTGCCATTAGGTTCATCAGCATGGTGAACTCATATCACACAGGCTTATCTTTATTCATCCGCCTCTAACTCAAACAGAACCAGCTAATGTCATTAACAAAAGATGGATTTCTCTGCTCTGTGTGTATGTGTGTGTGTGTGTGTGTATGCACACAGCTGTGTGTGTGCACGGGAAGATAAACTATGACTCAGACATATGGACGTGTCAAATCAAACGGAATTTGCAATCCTTAAATTCATGTAAATACGCCTGGCCTTGCATATCAACTTTTTTGTGTCTGTGAGTCAGTGTGTGTGTGTGTATGTGTGTGTGTGTGTGTGTGTGTCAGAGAGAAAGTTTCTGTGTTAGTGCTTGCACTTGTGTGTGCACATGCCTGTAAGCATGTCTGGCTTACTGACAGCAGCCCAGTAGCTGCATGCTGCCATGGAGGCCAATAAAGTGCAATAAAACCCAGAGCGATACAGAGTCCGCTTTCTGCTGCTCCCTGAGGCACTGGAGGCACAACGACGGCCCTTCTGTACAGAGAGTTATTGTCCACCATAAAATCCCACATAAACAGGTAGGAAGTGCATCTCTCTCCTCCGGCCTTCCACTCCCTGACTCTCTCGCACGGCACTGAAGAGTCTTACCCCTTGCCATTATGTCGTCAAAACACAAATATAGCTGTCATGACTCAAACAAACGTGTTGTTATGGCTAAAACAGAGTGTCCTCGAGGCGGACGCTTCACACGCCATGTCTTCACATGTAAAAACAAACTGCTAATCAGTTATGGTGAACACAGCCATTTCCTGGTCACTGCATGCTCACTTTACATGAACATCAGAGCCGCATTTATCTGCTCTCTAAGAACGCCGGATCTGTTTTGTCTATCAGAGAGCGATTAAGTCATTACGAAAGAGATCAAGACTTGATAAATGACACCTTTTATGTTGTGTTCCTGACATCTCAATTCTGTGTAAAGGCTGCCCTCTACAGAACACTTACAACACGGCAGCTGAGTCCACTGGCAATACATGCTGCCTTCTTCCCTCTGGCACGCGCTGTACATTGTGTGTGCAGTCAGCGCATATTTAAAATGTCAGAAGCAACATGAATTATGCAACAGGTTGAGATAAATAATTATTTTCAAAGCTGAGGGTGCTGGAATGTACAGCAGGTCTGCATTTAGCAAATATATATTTGTGAAATAAATTGTCAGAGTCACGCCAACACAAATACAAAGATAAGTTATATTACAAAACACTGTTACAAAATTTCTGTGACAAAATTGCATGAAATAAAAAAAGAAAAAACAGTCTTGCATTGCTTTCAGGTTCAGTGGCTCAGAGATGTGTAATACCAAGGAAACATCATATCCTCTTACTGCTACACATGAAACAGGAAGTTATGACACTACTCTGATGCTAGGCTGAAAAACTAGAATAAAGTGTAAACACATGGGGAGAGAGAGAGAGAGAGAGAGAGAGAGAGAGAGAGAGAGAGAGAGAGACTGTTGGAATTCAAATAATTCTACAGGAAATTTAACAGGAGAATCAAAGCTCATTAAAAAACTAATTATAATGGATCATTAAGTCAGTTCACTTTGATGAATACTGACTGATACCAAACAAGATTAAAGCAGTGTTATGACGCTGAACGTCAGAAGCCCGTGCGTAAATCACAGGCTGATGATGTCATAGCGAGGCTGATATACTAGTGTTAGTGAGTTCCAGTGATTCTGGCGGCTTGAATCTACTGACGTGAATCTGAACAGGCTTCAGCTTCAGCGGTCTGACTCTGACTGCAGAGAGGAACAGGGAAGTCAGAGAAATAATCCTCCCCAAAATTAAAAATCAATCCAAACACCAGCAGAGAGGGTCCAACTCAAACTGCTGCACATTAGCAGCCAAATATGAAGGTTTTTTAATATGAACAGCCATGGAATCTACACATGGAAATACCATTTAATATCACTAAGTTGTGACTTATTGCCGCTTTTATATGCCATTGTGTTCCTCATGCCTCTGACTGAAAATGTTCATATGCATTTTTGTTTATGCTGTGAAATGTGACCTCATTACATAATTTGATAACATATTTTACATTCCATCTGTTCCATCCAAAGTTTTGTGTCCTCTGGTGCAAAATCAGTGGAAAACGGGAATAAGTGTGTTGTGTTTACATTTATCTGCAGACCAACAGAATCTCTGACTTGACTGAAACATTTTTTCAGTCCAGTTTTGACGTACTGTCCCTTTACCTGAGTGTTTCCATCCAGTGTCTCCTTCCTCCTTTCCCTGCTCTACATTTCAGAGGGAAATCTTGTCCTTTTTCCTGCACTACATTTATCTGACGGCTGGAGTTCCTAGTTCCTTTGCAGAAGAAGCTTTTCCATGCAAAACATCAAATGTGATGCATTGTTAGAGTGTAAACTAGCCAACAGTATATGGAGCAGTTAGAGCTACAACATTCAAATACTTCTTACAGGTTAATGCATCAATAATTTAACACTCTGAAAGGAACCATTCTTCACTATGACTACTTTGACTTTTCACACTCAGATACATTTGACTGACAACACTGACACACTTTGACTGGAGGAACATGCAGGGACACAGGGCTTTTATTTTGAAAGGAGGATTTTTACATTGTGGTGATGATACTGAAGTAAAAGATTTGAGGAGTGTTTCCACCTGTTGACTGCAGATAAAAGCTCCAGTATCTCTTACTGATCGTTTCCTTCCTGATCACAGAGAGAATCTGCAGTTTAACATCAGGAAGATTTTTCTGTTTTGTTCATTCAGTTTAAAGTCTGATGACTCAGACATCTGATTTGTTTCTTTGCAGCATGGTAAAGGCTCTGTGGAGAGATAGTGCCTTGCTCGAGGGCTCCCTGAAGGAAAACAGTTTTAATCATTTACTTTCCCAGCTGCTTAGGGGATTCAAACCAGCAACCATCTGCTGCTGGGAACCAGTAAACCTCAGAGGAGGTCAGCACTTCACCTGATTCGGCTAACAAAGCCCCGGACAAGGAGGCATACCTGCAGGACAAACATGGACATAATCCAGTTGTTTTAAAAAGCCAGTCAGACCTGATGTCACAGACCGGAAACATTCGTGTCCAGATCCTGTAAATGATCCTGTAAATGCTCTTATTTATGTTTTCTTAAAAAAAATACTCCCAGATTGTCTCCTGTATTGGTGCCTTTCACAGCTCACCCATCACTTGTCATCTGGCCGCTCTCCTCACAGCATTTCAGGTCCTCGATCAGAGGTTCAAATACTTTGTCTACCCAAAGCATCTGAGAGCCTGCTGTCTGCATGTGATCAGTACTGGACGTGTCATGTGGCAACATCTCTGTCAAATTAAGAAAAAACTTTTCAGGGAGATGAGTTTAAGTTATAAAAACTGCAGTGCTGTCATTTTACTGAACATACGTATCAGAAGAAGCGACGAGTGTTTATAAGAATACACAGCAGATGATTGGATCAACCGTCTGTCAATCATTAGCTGGCTGTCCAATCAGACAAATGAACCTTATTGGCGTCTGAGAGCTGAAGGTGAACAAACAGCAGCTGAGATGTGAGCGTGAGCAGCATGTTGTTTAGCATGCTGCTAGCTTGTTAGCATGCTGCGAACTTGTTAGCATGCTGCCAGATCGTTAGCATGCTGCGAACTTGTTAGCATGCTGCGAACTTGTTAGCATGCTGCCAGATCGTTAGCATACTGCGAACTTG
>OMLF01055390.1:0-12383 GCA_900302615.1 Holocentrus rufus
GTGCATTTGGCATCTTGGTGACAAGGTGTGCCTGGTGCATCTGTGAACGGGGAGGGATTGAGGTGAATTGGGTGTGTTAGGGGCTGGAATTGACTTAACCAATCAGATATGTTCTTATCCTTCCCTTTAAGGAGAATGTGCACCGCTAAACAGCGTTGTGTGATTTTGGTGAGCACTGATAGAGTCAGCAAGCGGAGAGAGAGAGAGAGAGAGAGAGACAGAGAGAGAGAGAGAGAAAGCATAAAGTAAATCTGTACACAATTTCTCCCTCTTTCTTGTCCTTGTGTTCTATAAATAAATATTAACCTAGTAAATTAATTTCAGAGAATACAATGTGTATCAGTATGATTTCATTATTCTCTGTGCGCCGGACAGCAGTTTTATCGATATGAACATTTAACCACCGCCACATGTGCGTCAAAGTCCATAAACAATGTAGTGAAATATTTTTTCATCATGACAGATTCATAAACCGTGATTTTGTGGTTTCTTGGATGTGTAGTTGGACGCGCCTCCACCAACTTAAGTGACAAAAATAACACACACCTTGGTGCGCCGCGCCGTTGACCTGGTCTGAGCAGGCGGGCTCTGGTGGGCGCAAATCGCGGTCATCCATGGCACCAAAATTCCAGTGCGCCACAGGACTGATGAGAACACACCCACTGCTGCTCCTCTCCTCCCACCTTGGCGCTCAGTGTGTCACCAAAATACCAAACGCGTCCAGGCGAGGAGAAACACTCACTGAGCCTCACCAAAACTCCACTGCGCCAGTGACTGAGCGCGCTTTGCGCCCTGCGCCTGTAGGAAAATGGGGCCCTGTAAAGCCACTATCAATCTTTTGATCTGCCACAATTATGTAATGAATTTAAATGAAAATACCTCAAGTTGAGGGCTTTTCTCAGCAATTTTAGGTGAGATTAAAAGAGATTAATTAGATTAATTAATTACAAATCATAATTAATCTCTAATTTTTTTTAATCTCTTGGCAGCATTATATATATACATACATAAATAAAAATTAATCATTTAAATGAAAACAAAGGTGCAGTGATTAAGTTTTCTTGTAAATATATATTACAGCAAACATAAATAGTGTAGATGGGTGTTACTAAGACCAGCTGAGATGTGGACTTCATCAAGCACGCAGCTGTTCCAGTTGCAGAATGACAGCAATGCGTCCTCCCGTCCTCGGGAGTTTGTACTCCGGGGTCGTACTCGCCAAGTCTGGACTTACCAAGTTCGTAAGTCTGAACTTGGTGAACTTGGTATTGAAAAACGGCCCTGGTGTCTGCAGGCATGTGATCAGTGGAGAGTGAGGAAGGCCTGCAGAAGCATTACTGTTTAGTGTTGTTGATGATGCATGTATCCATCTGTGCTCTGTTTCCTTGTCTTTGGAGCCGTGTTGAAATATGAATCAACTCTTTCTCATCTTCCTCTCTGTCTTCTCTCTCATTCACACAGACACCCACTCTCACTCATGCCAATAAAATGAAGCACACACACAACCCCAACCCACTCACTCTCTTTGTCTTCAAGTTTCTCTCTTTCTCTCTCTCACACTCTCCCTCAAATACACACACACACATACACACACACACACTTGCTCGTTCTTCTCACACATACGCGCAAATACACAAATTTTCTCTCAAAGACACACACAACCCTCCCACTCACTCTCTCTCACACACACGTGCTTGCTTATGTCTCACATATACAGAAATATATTCGCAAAGACACAGACAGAAACCAACCCACTGTCTCTCTCGCTCCGTCTCCCTCTCTCTCTCACACACACACACACAGACACACACACACAAACCCACCCACACTCTCTCTCTCTCTCTCCCTCTAAGGCACACACACACACACACACACACACACACAGGGAATTTGGTTGTTTCAGGGCCTTGCCAATGAAATGCAGCACACAGGAACATTGTTCTTAACCTTTCTAAATATTAGATCTCTCTCCATAATTCATGCTATTTCTCTGCCTTAAACAACAATCGCTGGCAAAGCAATTTCTATTTCATAGCTTCATTGGGTTATTTTTACTCATTATCCTGTGGGAATGTCACCAGTGCTGTGGAAAGGATGTTGCAGCACTTCTGAGTTACTGGCAAGGCTACTTTGGAAAATCGAACTCCTTCCCCTGAAATCTGTGCTAATTAAACTCTTTGGAACAGTACGGACAATCCAGAAAAACTGTAAAGCCAATACCAAGTAAATTCACCTGAGCTGCACTGATTACATGGGAGGCAAAAACTCTCTGTTACAATCATTTATCCATTCTCCTCTACATGTCTGGAACCAGGTCGTAGTTTTACCATCCTGGGGACACACATAAGTATGTGTAGTGGAAGCTGTCATCTTCCACCGTAAAAATTCTTTGTACTGGAAGAGTATTCGAGCAAGCACGACACAGTGTTCAAAATATATTCTGGAAACAACTGGAGAGCTAGCTAGCATGGATGATAAGCCGACGAAACATGCGAAATAAGACATCGAAAGACGTAAAAGATGTCTCCGTGGTGAGAAGAAACCTCGCTTCTGAGAATGAATTTTGTAAAGTTCAGAAAGAATTGAATCGAAAATATCTTCTGCTCAGCAGCTAGCTAGCTACGCTTCGACTAACGTAGGAGTTATTTACGCGTTTGCACAGGGGATACAGAAGTGAGGAAATGACTAGATATCCGCCTTATTTTGCTACTCATGTTCAGCACTTCCTAAGTACAGACTGTTAGGCAGAAGAATTTAGAAATTGCAGGAGCCAACAGGAGTCTGGCTTGAGAGACAAGGTCTGGCCCAGAGTCTCAGTCGGCAAGGCCCTGAAAGCATCTTAATTAGATCCTTAATCATTACTTGTGTCCAAATCAGTTTTGAAAATTTTCACTGTCGAATCCATCCAAAATCAAGATAGTCAACCTCACCCAAAATTAAATAATGAATATCCATCGACATTTTTTATAAACAATATGCCAGGAACCCTTCTTAGATCGGTTTGTAACTTCTGATACAAGACCATGCATGTCCACAGTAATCCAGAGAAATCTGAAAACACATCTTTATTTCTCCGTTTTGCCCTTCTGTCCACACTAAAACAAAGCCTTTCATTTTCACTCTCCCAAGTGGATAAATTTGAAAACGCCGGGGTCAGCATTGTAGTTTGAGCAGCGGAAACGGGAAAACCGACGTATCATACACGGACCTCGCACTGAAACAGGTGTGTGTGAGTGTGTGTGTGTGTGTGTGTGTAAGTGGGAAGGAGAAGATATGGTAGAAACCACTACAATGATCAAAGGAACCATAATGGCTTTTTTTCTGATCATGGTGAAATTGCCCACCAAACATCGGACGTCGGAGAGACGTGCAGATCATGTCAGTATTTGGTCGGTCCGTCAAAGACAACATCTAGACGTCAGTGCGACGTGCAAAATAGGTTAGAGATTTGACGTCTAAATTGGACCTTTTTTAGACGTCGTAATGACGTTCAGAATTTGGACGTTAGTCTGACGTGCAAAATGGATCCAAGATTTAGACGTCATTATTGGACCGTTTTTAGATGTTGAAGTGACGTTCATATTAGCATGTAACTGGACGTGCTGTCCACCACCAAATCTAGACGTCTGTGCAGCATGCAAAATTGGTCCAAGATTGACCTGTTTCAGATGTCAAAATTATTTGTATGTTATAGCCTAGGTGAGTGTAGTTAATGGTGTTGACAACATCCTATAATGATGAAATGTTGTCTGTCATTCTGTCATGACGAAATGTGGTCTATACTGTCATTGTGTCATTCTGTCTCTCCACCTGCAGTCAAGTAAAGTGCCCAATCCGTAAACTTGGCACAACTGTTAATGTGTCCAGACAGATAGTGACAGGGCCTTTTTTTACATTTTCAAGTGTATTTTGGATTTATTTTTATTTATTATTTCAAATCACATGCTGGCACACATCAAAGAGCCGAGGCGCTCAAGACATGAGCCAAGTAGCATGGACTTTAAAGTAGCACAAATTACTTGGCTACAGCCAAGTCAAAGACGTAATAAATTGCTTCAACACGTGTGTCGGCCATAATTTCATTAAGGTTACCCATATAGGTCAACATCCATTATTGATCCCTCACCTGCCAACGCACATGTGAATGTGTATCTAATCCCTAGTATTAATTAAAACATGTTTAATGACCAAACCAGACTCATCTTTTCAAAAATCTGGCCATAAATATTGACAACTGCACTATTTCAGGAAGCCCAACAGTTAAAAACCTCGGAATAATCCTCGACTCTCATCTCACCTTTCAGCCACACATCAAGGCTATCACCAGGTCAGCATTCTTCCACCTCAGGAATATTGCAAAAATCCGGCCCATCCTATCATTTCGTGATGCTGAAACCCTCATCCACTCATTCATATCTACCAGATTAGATTACTGCAATAGCCTCTTCTCCGGTCTTCTCAAAACCACCACTAGGGGTCTTCAACTTGTTCAAAATGCGGCAGCACGAGTGCTGACAAAATCCATAAAATTCATTGACATCACACCCATCCTAGCCTCTCTTCACTGGTTGCCTATACAGGCCAGAGCTGACTTGCTCCACCCTACCTATCCCAACTAATAACACTCTGTACACCAGCAGGTCCTCTCCGTTCACTCAATGCCGGCCTTCTGGTCCTACCCCCGGTTAAAAAGAAAACTGCCGGTCATAGAGCATTTGCCTACCGTGCCCCCCTTCTTTGGAACAACCTCCCTTCTCATGTTAAGGAAGTTCACTCAGTGGATATTTTTAAATCAAGATTAAAAACTCACCTTTACTCATCTTACTATAACCATTCTTAGACTGCTTTATTCCCTCCTCTTATTTTTATCATTGTATGGCATTTTTGAACGTGTTATCAATACCTGCATATGTGGCCATGCATATATGTGTATATATAAATGTGTAATGTGTACTGTAATTTGTATTTATTCATGTTACTGGTATGCCTGCCACATGCATACCTTATTTTAAATTGTAAAGTGTTTTGAGACCATGCTGCATGGTGATTCTACACTTTAAATAAAGACTGACTTGACTTGACTTGACCACTATATAGGCCTATTTCAGAAAAGGAAATGTAAGACACATGATAGAAATAACCATGGACACAAAAGGTGATGCCTAATTGGGAATATTATTAATATATCGATATTTTTCGTTTTAAGAGGGACACAATATTCCAACATTTCATTAAAGTCCATGATTTTTAAAAAAAATCATCATTTGGATTTGAATATGTGAACTCTACTCTGCTTTAAATCCAAAAATTACAGTAGGGGGGTCTAAGCCATTTTTTCAGAATGACTCCCACTCCCGTACCGCTCCTATTTTGGAGGTCAGCTACATAAAAAACAAACAAACAAACAAACAAACAACTATAGTTGCATTCTACACATTTATTGAACAATTTGTCACCCCCTTTTTCTTACTGATTCATGCAACATGGAATAGAAAAAATTGAAAGAAACAAAAATGCAAATAAAACTAATAAACAAATACAAATACAAATGCTCTCTCCCGCCATCGCTGTTTCAAGAAATACAGCGGAAGCACAACAACACAACAACCGGAGGCACCACTGCCTTGTGGGTCATGCAGTTCTGTTGGCTAATGCTCGTGTGTAACATTAGCCAACAGAACTACACGACCCACAAGGCAACGTTGCTTCCGGTTGCGCGGGATTTCTACGCTCGTGAGAGTACCGTCGTGTCTCACTTTTGCCTCGACATCGTGGTCACAGTTTGCTATTCAACCAAAAGGTAAGACCATATTATTTATACATCTCATTTCATCTATAGCCTACTTGCTTGAGCGAGTTAGAACAGTTGTCCAAACTTTTGGTGGAGTTGTCAAAACTTTTGGGCGAGACCAGGAGCTAGCTGAAGGCAAAACGCACTTGCGGCTAATTTTAGATGCCATGTCTGCCTTTCGGGGATTTGGCTGAAGGCAAAACGCACTAGCGGATAATTTTAGATGCCATGTCAGCCCCTCGGGAACTTAGCGTTGGGCCTACAAAGGGCTCAAACTCGTGGCGTCGCCCAAAAGTTTGGATAACTAACCGTGCAGTTATTTTTTGTGGTATAAGTATACAGCATTAGTGGTATATGTGCATATGTATATTTTTTCATGTTATTTTAGTATTTTATATGTAGTTCAGTGTTTCCTCCAGGTAAGATCTCTTGGCCTGAGACGTCCGACGGGGGGAGGGGGGATCCTAACGTCCGACGGGGGGGCGTAACGTTGCACGGTCCTCCTCCGCTCCTAAATGAATGTAGCAGAAACACTGTTAGTTTTATTAATGTAATTTTAGTATTGTTCTTTTCTTTGTCAGCTGGTGTGTACCCCCTGCCTGGACTTAGTGTTCGTTCAGTTGCTTCGTAGAGAAGCCACAACCTAACAAGGTAATGAGCAATTTCTTCTGTATTTACAGTTTTGTGTTGTATTTAAAGCCCCAGTATGTAACTTATTGGGCTTTTTATTAGCAAAAATCAAATATTGCTTTCATAAAAACATATTTTACTGTAGTCAAATCATAATCGCATTCAACTCAAAGCTTTTTCATACCTTTGATAAGTTGTTCAGAAATACTTAGGCTAAGCTAGGTGGAGGTGCACCCAATATGCCGCCGCCATGTTGCATCGCCATCTTTTGTGTTCAGTGTAGGCCCGTAGCAACGCGTCGATGACGTCGACAACTCGATTCTAAAAAACAGTCAACGTCAAATCCAGAAGTCGATGCGTCGCCACCTGCTCGCCACACACACGGGGGTGACCAAAACTGCAGCATGGAGGACAAAACTCCGTCTCCAACCACCTCACAGCAGCCTGCCCTCCCAAGCTCTACTCAAAGAAAAAGTCACCAAAAAACAGCCCGCGCTAAATCTTATACATGCACTATGATCATGTGTAAGATCAGGCTATCAGGTTTGTGAATACTATACGTATACGTATATTATCGTTTTCCTCCTCGTCTTCTTTCCGGTGTAACAAGTAGCGTTGGTGTTGCCTAGCAACCGTGAATACCTCGCACTTGTTGATGACGTATCCCTGAGCTCCACCGCGTCCGCTCAGCACCTCTGCACCCTGGCGGTGAGTGAAGAGCAAATTTCTTATCATGTGAAGGCCCTAGGAATGTCCATACTGTGCACTGCACAGTGTTTTATTTTGCACTACAACTTAGTATTTTTCAAAACTAGTTCTTGGTAGCTACTGTAAAAGAGTAAACACTGACAGGCCTTCCATTTTGTAAAACAGTACTTTTATTTTGTGTTAAGCAGAAGATGTTTGGCTGTGAAAAACCAAAACAAAAATAATCGTTAGATTAATCATCCAATTAGTTGTTAGAATAGTCGACTATTCGATAAAATAATCGCCTGAATAATCGTTTTAAAAATAATCGTTTACCCCCCAGCCCTAGTTCAGTCGCAGCGTAACTGTAGTTAACCACAGAAACTCACTGGAGACACCGAAGCGGTCGGCTCGGAGAGCAATGGCGGAGGTGTTGTCTCACCCCGGTGTCAACTACAGAGGTTACCGATGGTTGTCTGTTTGCCGTTTGTCAGAGTTCATGTGAACGCAGCTTACTGAGATGGCTGCAATACACCACAGCGACAGTAGATGGGAGTAATTTTCACAGACTGGGGCTTTAAAGCAATATTTACCGATGTTGCATTTTGCGCAGCACTTAGTCAAAATTTGAAAATCAACAAGCCCTCCTCCCTCCAAAGCTCCACCCCTTTCGCCTGCTGGAGCTCCGCCGCTACCCTCCCTCCCCCCTCCACTCTGCTGAGGGTCTGCGTAGAGTGGTGATTGCGATGGATGATTGACAGGAAGCTCGGCCAATCAAAATTGTCGGTCTGAATAATTAAATTGGTTAGAGTTTTATTAAAATTAATTAAAAATGAGATATTGATGAGTTTTAAATCCTGGTTGATTTTTTTTTTACATTTTATTACGGTATTTGGTTAAAAAAAAGTCTAAAAATGCAACATGGGCAAGTATTGCTTTATATTGTGTGTTTTATAGTTTTCTTACATTTTTCAATAAAATGCATTATTAGTATTTTATTTCCAACTGTGAATCAGTTCTGACATAAGATGAAATTACATGGATTCCCGCCTGTGTTTACAGATGTCTTACTTGAGAGCATGGCGCAAACGTAAACGAGAAATGGAGCAGTTGTTGCGCGACTCAGACAGTGATGCACATCTACTTGGGGAAGACACTAGTGACTGTGAAGACGTCCCTCAGGCTCAAAGTAGTTCTAGCGGTGACCACATGCCCAGGAGTCAAAGTATTTCAAATAGCAATATTGGTCCTGAACCCCTGGATTGGTCCGATTTTGACACAGACAAGGAATATTGGTCTACTGACTCAGAAACAGAACAACATGATGAGGGACATGGGGGCGTCAGCTTTGAAGAGGACTTGAGACAGTGGGCTGTGCATAACAAAACAACACATAGATCACTTAATGAGTTGCTCTTAATACTGCGAAAGCAAGGACACCTATTGCCTCTTGATGCCAGGACACTTCTAGCTACACCACAGTGTAATACAACGGAAGATAAATGTGGAGGGCAGTACGCTTACTATGGATTGGAGAAGGGCATTTGCCGCTTTTTAGGTCAAGCTGAGCCCAAAGATGTCAATCTTATTGGTAACATTGATGGCATTCCACTCTTCAAGAGTAGCAGTGTACAATTCTGGCCTATACTAGCAAAACTTGAACATTCAGATCCATTCATTGTGGCAATATTTTGTGGACAGAGTAAGCCGAGTCCACTTGAGGATTACCTCAAAGACTTTCTAACAGAATACAAACATCTCCAAAACAATGGGTTAATTTATAAAGGCCAAACCTACAATGTCCATGTTAAAGCTCTCGTCTGTGATGCACCAGCAAGGGCCCATCTAAAATGTATAAAGGGCCATAATTCCTATGAGGGCTGTGAAAGATGTACAGTCAGAGGTGCTCAAGTTGAAAGAAGAATGGTTTTCAATGACCTTGAAAGCACCCCTAGAACAGATGAGGCCTTTTCTAGGATGGACTATGCCAACCACCAAACTAGTCTCAGTCCTCTCATTGCTGCTGGGATTCCATGTGTTAGCTCATGTGCATTAGACTACATGCATATGGTCATCTTGGGAGTGGTGAGGCGCATGTTAAGTTACATGACCCGTGGCCCCAAGATTTGCTGTATATCTTTTAGGCAAAAGGAAGAAATATCCCAAAAGCTGATAGCTTTCAGAGGGAAGATGCTGAGTGAATTCGTTCGTCAACCCCGGGGGTTGCATGATCTCGACAGGTGAAAGGCGACTGAGCTGAGGCAGTTTTTGTTGTATACAGGGCCTGTGGTTTTAAAGAATGTGGTGTCCCCTGACATGTATAAACATTTCTTGAGCCTGACAGTAGCAATGTCAATGATGTTCGAGTCAGATGAGAGGCATCGCAATGCGTACCTGCAATATGCTCAGGACTTATTAAAACACTTTGTCCAGTGCAGTACTGCCCTGTATGGCAAAACCTTTCCAGTGTACAACATACACGGACTCATTCATCTTCATGAAGATGTCAGGCACTTTAAGACTTCATTAAATGAAATCTCCTGTTTTCTTTTGAAAACTATCTTCAAGAAATCAAAAAACGTGAGGAGTGGGAGAAGTCCGTTAGAACAAGTCACCAGGCGTTTGTCTGAAATCGAACATTCACAGTCAGACACAAGCAAAAGGCAGAAGAAAGTATTCATTTCAGTCAAGGAAAGAGACAGTTGCTTTCTGTTGAGAGATGAAAGCTTTGCTTTCATCAGGCAAAAAAATGCAGATGGGACATTATTGTGTGACATTCTGCATCAGCGCGACACATCACCGCTATTTCAAACACCGTGCAGCTCAAAACTTATCGACATAGTGTGCACAAGAGATCCCCGGCCAGGAACAATGAAAAATGGAACACTGGCGGAGGCTGATTTGTACCGCAAGGTGGCTTGCCTTCCGCAAGAGACTGGAGGTTATGTCTTGATACCCCTTCGCCATGATCTGGAACCTCAAGGATAAAAGGTTTTTTTTCTTTGTACATAACTAGTTTTCTTAGATGTCCGTCTTCATCATCATCTGTCTTCTCTGGCATAGAGCTTTCTGATCTTGTCCCCTAACATCACATCTAATTATTTTGTTTCAACTCCACCAGCATCAACCTGACCTAACTTTCCAATAACTATTAGGATTCACCTGGTGATGATACTTGATCCATGTAGTTAAGCAATTTCCCTGCGGGGATCAAAAAAGTTTTCTGAATCTGAATCTGAATCTGAATAGTTCTTGATTTTGCACTGGGAATGTGTTGAGTAATGTATATCCTGTTTTTCTCAGGCCATGTATGCCAAGGCTGTTTGGGTGGAGGACGGTAGGGAGACCGAGGGCATAGTCCCTGTTAATTGGGTGGACCAGGAGAAGGGAGTTGTCATGTGGCCAAAAAACAAAGCCACCAAAGCTTTTAAATTGAAAGAAGACCCCCAGGATGACTGGCTGACATTCAAGCTGATAAAAATCAAGATGACCTCAGGCATGTTTTCCTTTCGATCTTTTATTAATTAATCAAGTTAAACTATTTAAGTGAATTTGATTAACAATTGAAATTTGACTTTTAGAAAAACTTTGGAAGTGTGAACAATACACCCTCACTAGCCATGCAGAGGAGGAGGATGAGGAGGAGGAGGTCATGAGAGGAAGGAGGAAGGCCTCAAAAAGACTAACTTTGTCCAGTTAGGCATGTTTCAAACAATGACTAAATGTATTTGGAATGTGTTCCTGCCGACTGGGCCCCAACTGGACCATGTTTTCACTTCATGTCCTTGTGTACTTTCACAGCATCTGATGAAGAAGGGGAGGAGAGCAGGATGGGTAATTTAGTTCTATATTTTTTTTATTTCAATGTCATAAGTAACATTCAAATGTTAGGTGTAGGCTATGTGTGTTTTTTGGAATATTTCATAGACAAATGTTTTTTTAATATATACTTTAAATGTAATCCCCATAGATGACAAGATGCCGCCGTTTCCAACTGCACCCACCAAAATAATTGCGAAAAAACATGGTCAGTATGATCAATTAATGAAACGATGATTAGGTATACACAACACCAATTACAGGCTAAATTAATTGATATTTCCTGCAGGTTCTAAAAACCAGGCCACTGTTACTCAAATGGAGCCTTCGAATTCAGAGGAGTCCACCCCTGGTGAGTAAACTTCTTCCCTTTGCCTCCACAAAATGGGTGAAAGTGGCAAACACTGATTGTGAAATAAGTTTAGCACTGACCTCCTGTGTAACCATGTAAATTTAATGATCAGGTGGGTCTGTAAATTTCAGATTCTGAACATCCTGCCAAATCCCCAACAGACGTTGGTCCAGAGGAGATGTCCGCTTCTGGTGAGTAAAAACCTCTTTCCTTTTACCTTCACAAAGTTAGAGGCCATTCTGGCTAAATTGTCAGACACTGCTTGTAAATTTTGCCATGACCTCTTGTGTACCCTTGTGAAGACGACAGTTCAGAAAGTGGATATCGTGACCTTTTGAGCATC
Source organism: Holocentrus rufus (assembly GCA_900302615.1). Classification (NCBI taxonomy): domain Eukaryota; kingdom Metazoa; phylum Chordata; class Actinopteri; order Holocentriformes; family Holocentridae; genus Holocentrus; species Holocentrus rufus. The sequence continues at coordinate 11,623 of OMLF01055390.1, forward strand.
ACTGAGGACCTTGCGGACGTCATTTCTCATGACTTTCCGCAAAGTACACCCAGTGGGTATGCATTACTTTATATAAAAACACCTTCTTTCCCTTTAAATATGTTTTTAATATTTGACTATTCTGTCATCAGGATCCTCTCGACAAGAAAACCCTTTGCCACTGCCTAGGCTGAACCAAACGTCTACCCCCAGTAAGTATCAGGCATGCTAATCCCTCACCTTTTGGTGAATTTCGCCGTTGTGAAAACTTGCGTGGCTGCAGGCAACTTTGTTAAGTGGCGGCTCAGACTGTGTGAACTGTACACAACAAACAGAAACCTGACCAATCAATCATTGCGCAGACAAAAGAATGAACAAAATGCTTTTTTGGTACAACCTTAGTGGCAATTTTAATTACAATATGCTATTTCTGCATTATGTCAAGCTTAAACTGACAGGTTTTAGGTGCTGTAAAGTTTCAAAGTTACAATTACAGAAGTGATTCAATATTGGAATTGGCCAATTTTCATTCCACCCGGCAAGTTGTGGTTTTATATAAAAACCTCTATGCATAACCAGCTCCCCAATTTGATGAAAGGTTAAAGGTAGGCTCTTGAAATAAAACAAAATGCTTGGATGGATGGCGTGATTATGACGTAATCAGGACATCTTGTCTCGATGTCCTGTGGACGTTGAAATTGGGTTGATCAGGCATTGTTCAAATGTAATCTATAGGTCATGTGGACGTCATGGTCGGACGTGTAGACCACGTCAGAAAAAGA